>CM042197.1:4156354-4173848 GCA_023539305.1 Ilex asprella
TTTGTAAGGAGTTGAGTTGGTTTGGCTGTTAGGTTCTCTTGGCTTTGTCAAAAAAAAAAAAAAAAAAGTGATCAATTGTGGTATTGTATGAACACTGCACCATACGGTAGCCATATCCTAAGCCGAGGAGGAAAGAGTGGTAAACACACACACAAAGCAGAGGAGCAGCACAAATGTCACTACTGGTGGTCTGTTCGCTACGGAGTCATTTCTTCAAACACCTTCCTTACACTACAATCAACGACTTCTTCTCCATCTATCGTTCTCACTCCCTCACACCCATCAATCGCTTCTCTCTCCTCTCCTCTGCACTAACTGAAACGAGACAACTTTGGAGACTCAATTCAATCGCTGAAACTTTCTCAACTTCATCTTCTTATTCAAAAACTCCAACTCATTCTTCTTTTGCTTCTCCTTACCTCTCCGTTCTCATTTGCTGCCGAAAAGATGTCGCTGTAATCTCTCTCTCTCTCTCTCTCTCTCGTAGCTGGATTTAAATAAGTTTCATCGGGCCTAATGGTGAAATAGGATACTCCTGCTTATGAAGAAAACAGAAAAAAAAAGGGTGAAAAAGAATGCTTGGAGTATAGGAAAGGGATTAGATGAGTGAGTTTTAGTGAAGCAATTTTGTCTTAATAGCATGTTAATGTTGTTGGTTAGGATATGCTTTCGGAAGCTCTTTTATGTTTCGGTGCTAGTTCCACTAGTATGGATGAACCAGACAGGGACGAGGATGATGAGGTAAACCCATGTTACATTCACTGATACTGATTTTGGATTGCAATGTTTTATATACTCTGTTTTCCTCCACACCTCCTTGCAGGTTCAACTGTTAGAAATTAGTGGTAAAGTCATTGGTGTTCCATTTTTGATAAATTGGAGCTGATCTAAATGACAACAATTGGCGATTACAACCAGTAATAGGATGATAAGTCCCATACGTTCTATACAATTACTACAGGATGTCCACATCAAACTATGCTACTTTTTTGAGATATGACTACTTTGTGATGCTACTTATCCTTGCTTATCTGTAGTTGGTGCGATGAACAAAAGCAAGCTCCTGTATCAAACGAATTACATGCAAAATGGCAAGCTTGCAGAGGAAAAAGGCTATTTTGAAGTATTAAATAATCTAGCATATGATTTATGTGGCCAAAAATTGTGTTTCATGCTATTGCTATGAAAGATGTAGAGCTGATGATCACCAGTCACACATTCCAGAAATGATTCACTTTTTAGATTACTTAAGTGTTTCATTTGCCCCTTAAACTGCCTTAACTTTCTGCTTGAGGTAACTGAGAGGCCTGCATGGAGACTGTTATTTTAATTGTGATGCCTGTAGTTGATATGTTTTTCCTTTCCCTAGTTTAGTGCATGATAACTTACGATAGTTTGCTCTATTGGTAGCTCACAATTATTTTTTATTTCTGCAGATCTGCATTAGTTCAATATTCTCTGTAGGCCAGGACGTGAAAGTGTCCATCTCACATGCTGCTGATTCCATTGGTTTGAAAGAGATGCCTAATTATGAAGTGACGATGCATGATCATTGTGACTGGATAAAAGAAACACAGGTTAAATTGGTTTCTGTTTTACTTTTTTCTGCAATAAAAATCTTGAAATTATATTCTTTGTGTATTCAATCTTAAACTTCTTTCTCATCTACTCTGTTTGTCCCAAAATCTTTAGCCACAGATATTCTTTTGTGGTTCATTCTTGTATCTTCAATCAGACAAATGGTCATCTTCTGCCTTTCTAGTTTTCTATTTTTTGATAGTTTATGTAGAAGACCAAACTTAAAAGATGGGAAAGAAGAAAGTTCAAAGCTAAGGTTGAACAAGATTGAACTCTCGAGTTCCCGGCACCTGAGCTGGTCTTCATTTCAGCCTGCAGCATAGCTGCTTGGTTTTTTGTGGATATGAATTTGCTATATTCAATCTTCTTCTCTGCACATTTTATTTGCAGTTTTGATGGACTATAAAGAGCTTCAATAATATTACTACTTTAAACAAATGAGTAGCTTGTGCTAAAGTATGTACAAAGCAAGAACCAAGGAATGAATATCAGACTTTCAGCAAAGGTTGAATTCAGCATAAAATTGTTCATCTATTCTGATGTTTTGAATAATATATTTTTCTGGCTCAATACTGATTTTGTTTATATAGTACCGGAAATTATTTATAGGAAATGATAGGCTATATTTCCACTCAATTTGTAATAATGTATTATGTTATTTTTATGTTCATCGAATATTTGGAAGTTCTTATTATTGTAGCTTTCCCTCAATTACCTTTACGTGGATGGAAACACACGCCCATCTTGAGTCTATCTCTATATGCAGTCTATTGAATAATATGCATAAATATCCATGGAACACTATATCCGTTAAAGTTCAATTTGCATGCCTAATCAACTGAGCTATGCTGGTCAAATCTTATTCTCGATCATTTCCTGATAATAATATGCTGCAGGAATCATTTCATCCTGTAGAAGTCACAGAGGGACTTTGGATTGTGCCAGAGTGGAGAACCCCACCAGTATGCTTTTAAGTGTTCTTTCCTGTTTATAGTTTCTATTGCAGTTGCTGGTCACTGTATGTCAACAACTCTTCCCTTTGGTTTCTGTCAAAATTGAGCTTTTTATTGTGGATTCCCTCTGCTTACTCAGCTGATGTTAAAACACCTAATCACATGTCACTTGTCTGCTTCTGATACTGAAGCACTTCTTTCTGTATCTATGATATGCCAGCTTTTTTCTGTTGGAATCAGGCTGGCACATTAAAAATTTTCTACTCCCTGTTTTGGTTTACGAAGATGAATATCACCTTGATTGTTTGACATAATTTTGTTTCTTGAAACTTACAGGACCTCCAAGCAACAAATATAATTCTAAATCCTGGTTTGGCATTTGGAACCGGGGAACATCCTACAACTAAATTGTGTCTGTTGATGCTGCATGGCTCAATAAAAGGAGGGGAAGTCTTCTTGGATTATGGCACAGGTTCTGGAATTCTTGCAATTGCAGCACTTAGGGTATTCTTCATTTTATTCTTAATGTTTTAAGCTTAATTCAAAGGAGCCTGGTATATCAAGTTGTCATTAATTCCTGCCAAAATGGTCCATTTTCTTGTCCACCCTTTTTAACTGAAGATCTTTGATAATCTTTACAGATAAATAAAACAAGATGAAAACTGCCCTCAGCTGATGCATTCCTATTTAAGTAATACAAAGTCTTTCTACAATTACATTTATGCAAACTGAATGAAACATGGTCAAATGCAATCCTTTCTAAGGTGACTTTTTTACCCTAATTATTGTAACTGTGACTTAAAATGGCAGAAATGTGTTTCCATGGAACTTGCTTAGTAATTTTCAATTTCTTATGCAGCTGATTTCCTTAATGTCTAGTTTATCATTATGTTTGTAAGTGCAGTTTGGTGCGTCTTTGTCTGTTGGATTTGACATAGATCCCCAAGCAATTACAGCTGCACAACACAATGTTGCTCTGAACAACATAGGACCTGAGAAATTGCAATTGCATCTTGTTCCTAGCAAGACCGGTTCTACGGATGAATTGTCAAATGAAGGTGTGGATGGCCAGAATTTTTACGCCACGGGAGCCATTGTTGAGACAGAGAAATATGACGTGGTTCTTGCAAATATACTTTTAAACCCGTTGTTAGATTTGGCTGATCAAATTGTTTCATATGCCAAGCCTGGAGCTGTTGTTGGCATCTCTGGAATCATATCTGAGCAGGTATTCATGGTAAAAAAAAAAAGAAAGAATAGAGCCACTAATGGGAGTTTGGGAGGGGTAGATTGGGTAAAGACCTTACATTTGGCATTATTTGCACAAAGTGACTGCTCTCATTATTTCATGGTTACAAGACACCTATATCAGTGAAGTTTGTTCAAAATAACTAGTTCAACATATATGATCTAGGTCAGTGTGGATAGCCTACCGAGACTTCAATTTGTTTATAGTAAAAGAAGTCCACTAACTGGATGATGAAAGTATCAGCAGCGAATCTGATGTCTAGGACATGGTTATGAAACAAAAAAAAAGGACATGGTTATGATGATTTGCATATTTTGTGTCAAATTTCATGTCTTTGTGGGATTTTTTATTTGTTTGTAATGTTTTGAGCCAAATAATATCTGCCTTGTGTATTGCAATCATATCTGAGGTACTTAATTTATGCATTTCAAATTGTTCATAGACGTCAAAACTTACCTGTAAAAATTTAACATGGACACTTCAGAATACGTGAAGTACCTCAAGGAATTGATTGTAAGATATGTATCACTTGCCAACTGTAGGCAGTTTTTCTTCAAAAAGAAATCAGTGTGACCCTACTTTTCAAATATTTCCTTAAATGAGAGATTTCAAAATAATTGAATTTTCCATCATTAGGCATGCTACGTTACATAGACCATCGTTTACTGCTGATAGCTGGCAAATTTAGCACTTTAGGTGCATATACAAGCACTATACTTCTACGAGTTGGAGTGAACCATATAACTGGTCACATGCTTGTACCTGCCCTGCATACTTAGATCCATAAAAAATTTCCTACTGTATTGTTACGTGAACGACCAAGTTTGCTCATAGTTCGACTAGTTTTCCTTTAGTATGGAAGGAAGGTCTTACTCTTGCCCTTGCCATTCCTTAATTTTAGCATCCCAAAAGTGTCTACCATTAATGTGTCTCATGGTTTTCCTTTGGTTGAATTCAATTTAGTTTAATCAGAGTCAGGTGTTTCGACCCAATTAAATTATAATCATGTCCTGATGCAGGTTCCATGTATTATAGAACGTTACTCACAGTTCTTGGAAGGTATTACGGTGTCAAAGATGGATGATTGGGCTTTAGTAAGTGGCTCTAAAAAGAAGGAATATACCGGTGCCTGAAGGAGATACATCAGCTTTTGCTCAAACGCAATGCAGAAGCATGACTTCTTTGGTTGAGAACTCTGCAACCGTTGTGTACTCTGTCTGACGCCAAGTTTTTCAAGTCTAGCAGATTTCATCTGTGTTTTGAGTTACTCTTTAACTTCTTCGATTTTAATGTTTACATTTATTTGGCATGAAACTATGACCATTATCTTCGTGTGCTGGACTATTGCTTCAGCCTCTTGTAACTTTTTTGACTCATAGTATAAGCAACTGAGACAGCTCTAAGTTTTTGTCTGATATGTACAGAACTGCCCATGCTAATGCAAAAATTGTAATGTTGAGGAAGAAATATAAATGACTTCCAGATTAACGGCCATTACTTGGCGTGCATCCTGAGCATAATTCAAGATTTGCTAGACATTAGTTACAATTCAAGTGCAGGGAATTTGCAGTTGTGATTTCAGTTGTAAAAAAATGTTATGTTCCCTATGAGCAATGTTTATATGAAAAAAAAAAATTCAGGTAGAGGATTGAGAGTATCAACCTGGACCTCAACGACGACGATAATAGATTGAAAATAAGTTCAATTTGGATTTGAGAACAACCGTACTATTCCAAATCTGATTGGTGACAGCTCTGTTCAAAATGGATGATCATTACAGTTATACCATTACAGGTATGATTGAAGTTGCAACTGTTTGTTATATCATGTTCTATGTTATAATGTGTTAAGTTCCCTTAAACAACCAACAGACCTAAAAATGACACAACCATGACCAATTATTGCACAAGCAGTCAAGTAGAGACTTCCTGGATGCTGATACATATTGATAGTTAAAGCTTGCAGCAGAAATTCAGGCCAAGAGAGAGATGGCATGCCACAACATTTATCTGAGATAGAGAACAAGTACAGTAAAACTGAAACTATTATTTCCAACACAAAACGTATAATTATAATTCTTAATCATTATTTCCAGTTTTCCTGAAAAGCTCTCCTCCCCTGCATTGGGGCCAGTTGACATGTTCCAAGAAAATTTCCATTCGAAAGAAGAACCAAGTGATATTTGGCTCTTCAAAAGTGTCCTATCCTTCAATTTTATCAGTAGACATTTCCCTTTTGAATGTAACAATCATTCATAGCCGGTAGATGCAGAATCATCCCAAATGCATCTTATTAGCACCACACTTGCAACTCAAACATCACCGCCTGAGTTGCCGCCTAGCCAGAGCAGGTGCTCTCTTGGGGATTTTAATCTTGTAGCTCACCTGGTGACAACAAGCCAAATAATATGATGTCAAAACTTTTGCAAATTGAATTCAAGAATTGAAGATCTTAGGAACACATGCATAATTTATGGTAAACGAAACACTCACCTGTACCACTTCACCTCCTCTCACCATAGACATTGTCCTATGCTCAAACTGTGAGCCATCCTTGCCTTCATCTTGCTGTTCTTTTGAGCTATGCTCTTCAGATGTTGGTTTAACTCCTGTACTAGGATTGTTGCTACCACTCTTGGCAATGGTTTGAGATGTTTCATCTGCAATCTTATTGACAATGCTCCTGGTCGCCAACAAAGTTCCCTTAGAAGGTGCCGGTGACAGGGTTGCATGCTTCAGGGCGGAGGCACTGCTAGAAGACTCTCGAATCAGTTTTGACCCACTGGGTTCGGATTTACCAGTGACAACACAAGCACTAGTATGTTCCATTTCTATGTGATTAACAGAGACAACTGCCCCATCTCGTGGACAAATAACATTCTGTTTAGCAGTTCCAGATTCAGGTCCACAAAATCTTCCATCTGGGATCTTACCTCTAACCACGGTGGGGTGAGAGGAATCTCTTCTCGGTGCAGTTGTACTGCTCTGATTTACTAATCGGGTTGCACCTACCACACAAGAACCATCCTGAAAGGGTGACTTGATGTGAAGCAACTCAGCCTTAGTAGTGGACACTTGTTTCACATCACCGTCACCCTCACTTTTCTGATCAGCAAGAGTCGTTGAATTTGTTTGAAGCCCTCCTCGAAATTTCCTTAGATTCTCCAAGGCTTTTTGCCTCAAAACTGACTCCAAATCGTTGCCATCTGAACCAGCAGTGGCGGCAGAAACCTTGTTGACATTTACCATCTCTGTCTCAATTGTCTTAATCCCAGCTGGTGGAACATTAATTCCATCTTGTTGGCCAGGATCATTCTTACCACTTTCAGCGTACACAGTTGATGTAGTGTTAGCCACAAAAGTTGCTCTTCCCACAACATTTTCTACTTTCCTCCTCTTATCATCTGCAACATGTGAATGATAAGGTAACTCCCTCTTACTGCCCCCATCATTACTGTCATTGCTTCTGCAAGAAGGGTAATCATCATGATCATACATGATCTCTTCTTTATGCTCATCCTTACCACATTTGTTTTCCTCTTTCTCCTCTGGTCGTGTTGCAATGGAAATAACTGATCTCAAACGCTTCGAATTATTCTCACTTGCCAATTCCTCCTCGATGTGATTACCCCTACTGTAGCTATACCTACTAAATGAAGAACAACTAGGAGACCTAGTTCTAGTGTCTTTGGATTGCCGCTTAGGCCTAATGGAATCTATCTTATCTTTCTTGCTTTCTCTAGACCTTCTTCCAGACCTCTCAAATTCACTCACGTCACTACTGCTACCACTTCGATCTTGACAAGTCGAGCAGCTCCGCTTTTCACCGCTCGTGGAACTGACACTAGCATCTCTTCTAGGCCTTTTCTTTTGGGTTTTCTTCCTCACCTCAGAATCGTGATTTCTCTTCAAACCTTTTCTCCTTCTTACACGGGGCGCATCTTTGCTGCCCTCTCGGCTAGAAGAGCTTCTTTGACGTTTTTTCCTACCACTCTTCACATCCTTTCTTGCACGAGATCGAGCCCTTCGTCTCTTATAGTCATCCTCAGATGCAGAAGAAAAAACAGACACTGAACTTCTTGAATCATCGTCAGAATAAGAAGAAACAGAATCATCACGACGTCGAAGCTTCTTGGATTTATTTCTCCTACTCCTCTTCTTCCGCCGAGCCTACCAGACAATACATTACATATCCGAGAAACATAATTTGAGATTGGACCAAAGACAATCCAATTTTAGAAAAATTCATCTCAACACTCCAAATGCAAATCGTCTGGTTACCGAGAAAATGTGAGATATAGAAGAAAGTTTTTTCAATATCAAGATTGCCATTACTCCAACACCCATAGGAGAAACCTCCACTTAATTGAGTTTACCGAAGCTACTTGGCTCAAAATTTTCTATCCTTTTTCCCCTAAATTTTTATCAGTTCTCACAAGGGTATAATGTTAATGTACTAATCAATAAAGAAAAGTAGCCCTTCAATTGAGTGATTCAGAATTCAAACCCTAGAACTACCAATCTATGAAAAAGAGAGAGAGAGAGAGAGGAAGATACCTCAGAAGAAATTTTGGAGCTTTTCTTCTTAGAATACTTTCCCTTGGAGGAAGAACCACGGCCACCCATTGAGTTTTCACCTCCTCCTCCTCCTCCTTCTGTTACCTACAACAATTCACAGAAACCAACAAAGCAAGAGACAAACCACAGAGAAATGAAATCGTTAAGGGTAAATAAATAATCGATCAAAAATAATCGAAATCTTGCAAAATATCTAAGGAAAGGAGTGCTGCTTTCTGGGTTTAAGCGTTTGGACGACAAGTGTTGTGGGATAGGTTTCCTCAACAGCACCCTCTCTCTCTCTCTCTCTCCCTCTCTCTCTCGCCCGCCCTGCTTTTCAACAAAAGGAATATTTGGTGGTTCTAACTTTTTCGACTAATTATACTTTTGCCCCTAAAGTATCACGAATTTTATTTTTGTTTCTGAAACTTATTTTTGTTTCCGATTTTGTCCTTAAAATTTGTCTGTTGTGTCTAATCAGGCCAATTGATCCAATATGCACACACACGCACACTATCTTCTCTATTTTACCCTAAAAACTACAAATATTTTGAAGTTTTAATCTTTGAATCTGATTTCTAGCAAGTTGAAGAGATGGCTAATGCAATTTTTCATAAGTGAATTTTGTGGATTTCTTTATGTTTGGACATACTGATAATTTTGTGCAATAAAGTAAAATTTTTGTTACGTTTTGAGCTTTAAAATTTAATTTTTAGTATACAATACATGCCTTCACCTCGAGTCAGATTTTTTTTTTTTTATTATGGTAGTGATAGTAATCGCATTGTGATGGTGGTGGCGATGATTGTGGACGATCACTAGGTTTGTTTGATTCGATATATAAATTCTCTAATTTTGAGGTGATATTACCCGTTTTTTATACTTTTGATCCTTATTCATATTTGCGAGACTTCATAAGGTCAATTTTGGAGATAATCCTATGGTTTATGAAAAAAAATTTGACCCAAAGGTTTTGATGAGAAGATGACAATAAGGAAATGTAATGGTAGCCAAGTTCTCGGGTGAGGTGGGGGTTATAGTGTGATGTTTGATTTTTTTAAGTTCAATAATTAGACGTGTTCGAACCAGTTTACATACATTTCAATTAATCTCTTCTTCGTTTCAGTTAAAGATGGACCATCTACATTGAGACTAAAATATTCATGAACAATAAATTCTTCACAAAAGATTGCAAAAAATCGAACTTAAAACGTTTGAATTTACAGTTCATTTTTATTATTAGCTGAGGTAGATTTGACAAAATTGACAACAAATTCAAAGTCGAGGGAGGAAAAAAACTTTCAAAATAGCAAAGTGGAAATTAGTTAATACTTTCAAAAGATGTCACATAAGAGAGATTTCCAGCAAAGATGTGTAAAAAAGGTGTCTCCATTATCTTCTATCCACTTCTGTCCTGTAAAAAAAGATACTCACAAACTATATAACCCCACCTCAAAAGACTGTTGCAGATGATTTGGATCCTAAATTCCATGTTTCTATCACCCACCATGATGAATTCAAATGAGACCTACACAGATAGGTAGGTCTGACAATAGTACACTGCAAACAGTCTTTATTGAAGTGTACTTGAGACCATCTGAATCCTTTGAAACAAGGCGTAACTTGCAGCATATAGCATCCAAAATGAATCATTTCAACATAGGACCACCAATATCAATTAAATATATAGATTTAATCCTAATAATATTTCAAATAGTTTTTACCATCAGCAAATGGAGGACAAAACCATTCAATCCCTATTCCCTGTGTATTCTCAAGTATCCACAGATGAATCCATTGACTGCCCCTGTTCCTTTACCCAAAGAGGCCTATCCACATCATCAATAGAGAATTTTGGACTAAGTTGCATTTTTCACCATATCCTATATTACCCACTTTTAGGGTTCCTTTCTATGTACATTTTAAGCCACAGTAAGAAGAACGACCATCAAACCATACAGTTACAAGAAGCCATTTAACAATAAAATAGAATAGATTACTATGCAGTAAACCAAGACTGTAGCTCGTGATGCAGTTAACCATCATCTGCCAAAATCCAGAGGTAACAAAGAACTTCTTTTCTATTTCCACAGCTCAGTCTCGCAGCATTTATTACATTTATTTGAAAGAAATTAAAGGATACGCATCTTCAGTATTTATTACATCCATTTGATACAAATTAAAGTCTACGCATCTTCAGCATCACTCATATTAGGATGGGTGTCAATGTAAAATTCTGAGTTGACTCCATCAATAATCCTCCCTCTGTTTCACAAACATGTCCAAGATAACACAAAAGGGAAACAGATATGCTACTTGGATGCTAAGAAGAAAAAAGTGAGTCCGAAAGTGTAAGGAGTGTACCTTTCAAGAACAAACTTCCCTTCTTTATACTTCTGGCTTTTTTCGTGTGCAGCTTCCTGGGTGGGAGAAATGGATGTGTTGAGGAGTGCAAAGTGAGAACTCACATTATGCTCATGCTAGTGAGCAACGGTCAACGCCGACTATATGCATGTGTGTGCATATATATATATTTGCGCATACATGCACTTGTGCATGTATGGGGTGGGTTCGTGTGCCTGTGTGTGTGTGTGTGAGAGAGAGAGAGAGAGAGAGAGAGAGATTACATATTTCCAGCCAACGATTTGTCCACAACAGACGCAAAATATGTCTGCTACGGTATGCATCCCAGAAAGCATCATCCTCTCCTCAAGTGGTCCAACGGAGATGTTCACCCTGAATCACAAACTCCAAACTTCAAAGATAAGTTTAAGTATTTCTGTTAACGAAACTGTAGCTTGATTACATATCTTCTTACAGTAAGAATAACAGGGAGAAATCCTCAAAGATAATATTGAATATGTTACAAGGAGAAATCATCCAACTTGCTGGCTACCGTAGGACATAACACAAGAATTGTACAAGTTTGAAGACAAGTAGGTAATTTGCAACCCATGTTTGGCTTCACTTCAAAAAAGTCATCTAATGAGGTTATTAATGTACATGTACATCGACTAGCACCTTAAAAAATGTAAGGGAACAATGACTTCTGAAGTTATATGCAGAACCAGCAGTCAATAATAAAATTGTGCATGCTCAATAATTAAACCTATAATCGAAGCTTTGACTAATTTTAAAGTCAAGTTATAGGATTGTCCAAGGTGCAGATTCTAGCTTAGGTGCCTGTAATTTGCATTAACAGGAAGTTCAAATCCAGGTCAACTTATCAAAGAATATTATTTAATTTGACAGCATGGTGGCTAACTCTAAAGACTAGTCTTTCCCTTGAGAATTTGAGTCCATGTGGAGTTAGACTTTTCTCACTAACACTTGTTCCTTCTCCCAATGACATTACTTCTTCATCTTCTCATCATAATCTTTTGAGTCTTCCATGAATATCATGTTGATCCATTTTTGTTTCCCCAGCTTCTCTAATCTCTGAATTCCAGCCACAGATTACAGGAAGACTTGAGTTGACATGGACTATGATGAACAAGAAATTATCAATTGCCCAAATAAAATAGTTTCAGCATTTTTGCATTTTGAAATCACATGATGCAGCATCCCCGGATTCACACTAACATCCCAGAGTGGATGAAAAAAATGTTATCCCACAGAACAAATAAAAAATACAGGGAGCATTAATTTTCTTCAACAATCTACAACAGAAGAGCTACAAAGAACTCACGCTTTATTGAAGAGGTATGCTTTCCCCCTGCGGCTATGAAAGGCCTGGTCGCATCACATAACAATCAATGAGATATAAATAGCTTTACAATCTGGAAGAGCAATTTGACCAAAGAAATACTATGCACATCAAAGTATGCCAAGAAAAATCAACAGGATAATTGAATATCAAGACCAAAAAATCATGAACTGGGGGGTGTAGTCCAGCAATTAGTGGAATTTCTTTTCAACGAAAACAATGAAGGAAATTCTATCCTGAGCAGGCATTGCCACCAAGAATTGAGGGCACATCACAAACTAACTGAGAATGTATTGCAAATGCCAAATTTTTTTATTTTTTATTTTTTTTCGTGAGTGTCTGTGTGTTTATTCCTCACAAGATGCCATGCACGAGAGATTGGTTCAATTTCTATGGCATTTAAGTGCTCAAACCTGTTGTATTCAAAATTACAGGATTGTCTCCTACACCGTCATTCCAATGCTAATTCTATACCTAACCCATATCAGGCAAAGTTCCAAGAACCAATCCTCTTAGCATTGAAATGGTTATTATACTCAAATAGAAATACAGAATACTGTCATAAGCCTTTTTCTCGACGACGACAACAACAGCAACTACTAGTTCATTAATCCCCAGTTTACATTCAGATTGTGGAAGCTTGAAAGCACTAACAAAACAATCCGTATGAACAAGAAAAGCTGAGAATACAAAAAAAAAAAAATTCTCTACTTAACAGAAATACACAAAGAGAGACCAGAGCAATGAAATAATTTACCCGGGAAACAACATCATCAGCAAGGGCTAAGTGGGTTTTGCAGAACTTGCACCTGTATGTCCTACCTTCCAGATCCACTGTAAATATCCTCCCCATCTCTCTCTCACACACACACACTACACTTATTCGAATCAGACCACATCCAGAAAAGGCGGTGTGGCGGGTGAGAGATAGAGAGAGAATGAGGAAGTGGACAGGAGTCCACAGCTACCGCCCACCTTCGGCCCAAATAAGCTGCCCACTGATCCTAATGTCTGGATGAGTACTTCTTTGGGCTCAAAACTTTGGCCCGAATTTCTTTTACGATGAGAAGCCCAAGCCCTTGAGAGAAAGTGGCTATGCCAGAACCCACTTGTCACATTAGTTGACAAAAGTGTGGCTGTACGGCACCGCCAGGTCAAACAACTTGTAAAGATCGATCTTTTATATAGTCATGATCAATCCTAATTGAGTGGAATCGAAAAAAAAAAAAAAAATTGGCATTGAAATTGATCTTGATCGATCCTAATTGAGTGTAATGGGGAAAAAAAAAATGGGATTGAGATCGATCTTAATTAATCATGATCGATCATAACTATTAAATGTAATGTTACTACTTGCAAAGACAAAATTATTACTCTTGAAATAAAGTTATCACCTTTAAAGGTTGGGTACAAACTCTTTAGGTAAGATTATAACAATTAAAATTAAAATTATTATATCTGAAAGTGAGGTTATTACTATTTATGGTAAAATTACTATATTTAAGGTTAGATTATAAGTATTTAGGGTTAAGTTACAAGTAGTAAAGGTTTAAGCACAACAAAAAAATGGCGGGTGAGGTTATAAGTATCTGAGGTGAGTTATAACCATTTAAGGTAATGTTATTACATTTATAGCCAAAGTTACACCTTTAGTGAGTAATATTTAATGATAAAAAATTTACGGCCACATTTGAGTAATATTAAACGCCAAAAAATTTATAACCACACTATTTTTTTGGCACGATACCACTGTTTGATCAGACGATACCATCGACTCTCCCCAAAATTACAATCAAGAAACTTATATATGACCACTTCAAACAAAAGAGATGTCAGGTTGTACTTGTACAATTGAAAGGAAGATAAATAAGCCATTCAAATGGGATGACAAAATTTCCAAACTGTTGTTGAGTAATCAAAACAGTACAGAACCACCATTTTAAGCTTCAAGACGTAAGAATACCCTCCCACGCCAGCCTGCCCCAATCCACACGCAGAGATGCGCATAGAAGAAGAGCCGAAGAGGAAAGTAAGTTAGGGCCTTAGGGTTTTAAGTCTTTAACTAGGTCTCGGAGTTTATATTTATAACAGGTAAAATGAGGACAAGGTGGGGATAAGGGTAAGTGCATATTCGTACGGATTTATATAAGTATCTCTGTGTACATCTACCATCCAATGCATATAATCCATTGCTGGTCTAAATAGGACGAATTTAGACGAAGACCCTTTTTTTCGGTTTATTGTCATGCCTAATTATTGTACATGGGAGAGAGATTACTGCTAGCATGGGGCCGGCCCAAATTGGGCCCAGAATCGGTCCGCCCATTTTCATGTCTGTCAATGAAAATCATATGTCGACCATGTTTTATAAGGAAATTCCAACAAAGCATGACCTAAGTCCTATTTGGTTGGAAAGAAATTGATGATATAAAGTGAAAACGGTAAAAAATAAAGTGAAAGAAAAAAAATGGAAAAAAAATTATTTTCTTGTATATATTTTATTAGAATAAAAAGTTTACAAGAAAAATATAGAAAAAATGGTGTAAGTATTAAATTAGCCTTATCAAATCAATTTAACACATGCACAAGGATTAAAAATTACAATCGTGACACAACAATGCATTTGATTACAGAAAATCACTTAAAATTTTATTAGCAAATATTTTTGTTATATTAACGCGGAATTATTTGACTATATATAGTATATCTTCTGTTAATTAAACCTGCGGTTCTAATCAAATGAGTATCAATCAATTTACACTGATTTGACCTATAATAATTTAGAAATCTTACGGTTATCATTTTTTATATTTTTTTATTGGTCAAACAACTTTTATTTTTTATAAAATATGTTTTAAACTCACTCGAATTATGATAATCAATATTTGAGATAGAGAAAATTGACGAGCCCGAATTTAGCTGGGCCGAGCCCAATTAAGATAAATTGAGAAATCCCAAGGGAAAGTCCACCAATTGGGGAAAATTCAAATTCAAATTGGTCCGATCCATGGATGAGGAAGGCATCAAGGGGAGACATCAAGACGAAGACATCAAGAGGAGGACACCGGGCTAGCCTAGGACCCCCTTGGGCGCTGGCCTAGGATGGCCCCTCCGGGCGTCTCCTCCTCCTTCTTACTTTGGCCTCTTGACTCTAATTTGAGTCCAAGCCCTCCTCCATACGACGATCGAATCTGAGGCCAAACAAGGAGTCTTCCTCCGAAAGAATAGGAGCACGAGGGAGAGAAAAACGGGATACGGAGATCTCCTATTAAAATCATACTTACCAAAATAGCAAAACTCCTCTCATTCAAGGCACCGCCTCAACTTTAGCCTATATAATGTAAGTCCCTCTCCACACGGAGGGGGAGGACATTGATCCCATACCCACACCTATATCTCTCTCTCCCTCTCACTCTCACTGCATTGTACACTCTCCGGAATACTTTGATACCTTAATAAAGACCGCCAACCACCGTTGCCATTCAAGAAAGTGGACGTAGGTCACGGCCGAACCACTATAAATCCTGTGTTTTTCATTTATTTACTGTTTTTCATACTTAATTGTCATTGATTGCTCATCACTATTCATTAATCACACTCGTGACTGTTGATCTCGCACAAAAATTGATTTGTGTATAATAAAAAATGATCGACATAAATTTAAATTTATCTTTTAAAATTAAAAAAAAAAGGAAAGAGAAGAGTGTATACTTTAGGTGTGAACCTTTCTACTGTCGTACTAGCGACGTCGATGTTGAATAATTGGAGCCATAGCTTGTGAATCAGACCACCCTACCCTAGTCTTCATAGTAAAGCGACAAATAACAGCAAGGCTATACCCACAATGACCAGAGTGCAATCTAATAAAAAAATATTAAATATAGTGGTGATATTATATTATTATTATTATGTGATATTATTTATTTATATTAATTTTAATATATTATGGTTTTTATCGAATATCTTAAGTGACAAAATTAAAAACAATATATTATAAATTATGTATAAATAAAAAAGGCTGACTCAGAGTGGTAAAATGAGCCGCTAAATTGCGCCAAAGCTAAAAGATGACGGTCGGTCACCGGACAGAGAAACAAACGGCGGTTTTAAAGGGTGGGTTAGGAGGCAGCCGCCCTTATCCGTTCCAAAAACCATGAAATATATATAATATACATACACACATATATATAAAGGAATTTATTTTGGCCTTTTGGCGGTTGCTTTTTAACACAGCACCGTATGTTCTTACCAAACACCCACGTGTCACACGTCGGCTAGATCCTTACGTCACTTCACTTTCGTGGGTCCCATTATCATTTCCCCCACCGAAACCACGCTAAGACGTGCCGGCTCAACTGTCGGATTGGTCCACTTTCGAACACGTCACTCCATCTTTCAAATCATGCAATCCCGACCGTACGAGGCTCACGTGAAATTTCAAACGTGGTAGTCTGTGATTGCTTGAATTTCTTTAGTCGTCGTACCACTGCATGTAAATGTAGTGTGGCCGTCTGGAGAGAGAAGAGAGAGGGGTTTGAAATCTTGTCCATAGATTCGAGGGCATGAGTAATGTGGCCCACTAAAAGCGGCCGCCGCGCCTCCTACCTTTCATACTCATTCACACGTGGACCCCAGTGTTTGTCTCTAATGTTGACATGTACTGTTGAACGAATACGAAGTGGTGGGAGCCATATTATTTTTTTTCCAAATTTCAATTTCGCCTCATTTATTTTCTGAATTCACATGTTTGGCCTCCTAACTTTGCAATGGTGGATCGAATCTAAAATAAAAAAAGCTCACAGTACTTGGCCCTTATTATGATTTCCTTGTTAGTAATACTACTTGAATTTAATTTAATTACCTAAACCATTAAATTTATTATGAATTCCAACTCAAGTTTTAGGTTCAATTCTTTTTTAGATTGCCTAAAGGCTAGTTATTATTTTATCTTTAGGGATATTGTTTTAACCCAATTCAAATTATTGAGATCAGTCGCTGAATTCAATATAGTAGTCAATACAGACCTAAACATTGGTCTAGATTGAAAGAATGATCTTGTAAATCTTCTATTGTGCGCAAATAATTACTACTATGACTATCATATCACTTTATTACTTATCCTTATTAGTGACACATAATTTCATTGGTTAGTAATGTTGGGATCGTAGGGGAAAGTGAACTTCACCTATTTGTATCCAATAATTATTATATGCTCTTAATTTATGTAGTGGTTCAGTCTTAATTGATGATTCACTAGTATGACTGTTGCTGTGGTGTCATTGTTGGAAGGTAGAACTTATTTTTCTAAAGCATACAAACTTATGACTTTAGTTTTTCTAAAAGATTAGGACTGCGGGTTATAGTAATGATAAAGGAGAATGAAGTTTGCTGGAAGTTGATTACATCCTCTTGGCTGCTGCCTTCTAAAGGCCAACCTTAAAACAACCAACAC
>CM042197.1:4178848-4191549 GCA_023539305.1 Ilex asprella
AAGATGGATTCAATAAGGTCGACCAATTTGGAAATAATTAATCTGAATTATTTTGAGTCTGATCTGAGCCATGATTTTCAGTATCATCATTTTTTAATATATATATATAATTATTTTTAATTTTAAGAAAATAAATTTTGATGCATTAAAATAAAGACTTTTATGTAGGGGTGTTAATTTTTTATTTGAACACGAACTCAGAAAAAATATTATTAGTTGACACGGGTAATAAATGGATCAAATTAAGATTTGATACAAATAACACAATTAACAGGTACTGTAGATAATAAATAATTATTTAATAAGTATTATAAATAAAAATAATATTTTTTTATTAATATGAATATTGACACGAATTTGATATATACCAAAAATAATACAATACAAAATTGATACGATACGACACTACAGTATTCACACCCTACTTTTATGCTCCACTATTTCAGCCTTTCTAAATTCTAACCATCCATATTTACCCAAATGTCCTTTCACAAGCTTCCCAATGCTGAGAGTCAAACGACGCGCCACATGTGCAGTTAGGTTAGGACATCATCGTGTGAGTGGGGGTGGGGAAATATTCGGCGCAGTCAACAATACTGTAAAATGCCGCCGCCCTGCCGCAACCGTGGGTTCAAGCAAAATGTATAATAATTGTTTGTGGGTCACGTGGGTTATCACGTGTCACGCGTCTCTGTGTCTATACATAAGGTGACCGGTCTGACCCGGAGGATTCGGTGCAAAGCAAAAACATTAACGGCGTTAAAGACGGCTGATTTGCTTCGATTGCCTGTTCCTAAAAAGACGGAAATGCTGACGGTGTTTGTTTGTCTCTGGCACAGTCCCGCGTGAGCCGGACTCGGATCTGTTCCGAACACACCCACTGCCCTTTTGAACCGCTCAGCTCTGTGGTGTTTTTTTTGGTTTGGTTTTTTTTTGGGGGGTATTGTACACGTGGTCCTTTGTTAATCTCGAAACGCGTCATGCTATGCTGAGGCTGTAGATGTTGCCACGTGTTGTGACGTGTCGAGATCTTGGGACAGTATAGCACAGGGCGTGTGGGGTCCTCTCTGAATAATGAAGAGATGTTTTGACCGTGAGGTGTGTGAGCTACTCAGCCAGAATTTATGATTATGTCCGTAAGTAATGAGTGATAGATTAACGGCGCTACAGAGTTTTCAAATTTTTATTATTTTAAAAGATATTTTCTTAATTTTTTGTGAGTTAATTTAAAATTTGTTATTTATATGTGTGATTTATTATTTTATAAATATTTTTATCACTTTTATAGGTTTTTTAAGTATTATTGTGATAATTATTTTTATAAATTTTTTTGGGTATCATGACTATAATAAAAACACCCACAATAATAATAAAAATACCCACCAAATATAAAAAATCATGCCATTTAATCATCTCTCAAATTTTGTTAGAGCATCTCCAACCACACTCAATAAAATAGCTACTTAAAATATATTTAAATATTATATTCTCTATTTTAGTTATCCACTTTTTAAAATTTATTCCAACCACGCTATCTATTTTATCTAACTATTACACTCAACTTTCACTAACTTCCAATAATTTAAAAAAAATAAAACATATATATAAAGAGAGATAGAGAGAAAAAAAGGTAGAGAGAGAATGTAGAGAGCTCAAATGGCTCACCACATGTGGTGAGCCATTTGGGTTAACTAGGAAATAGAGAGTGGAATAGAGAGTGGGTTGGAGAGTATTTTTTGTGTTTGACTAGTTAAAGTAACTAAAAGAGAAGAAATAGAGAGTGGGTTGGAGATGCTCTTAGAAGTTAAAATCTAGTGATTCAACGCAACAATTTTAATGTGAAAATAAATTTAGTTGAATGAGAGAGAAAGTGAATCAAAGGGGTATGGGAGCAATGATCAACGACAACTCTTTCAAGCTTTCACACAAGAAAGGAAAATTGAGCAGGAAATCTAAGTAATATATACCTCATTTTTCTTTTGTTTGACTTGGAAATGTTTAATGAGAAACCAGGAAGTTGGTGCATCAATCTTGATAAACTTCTTGAAGACTTGACTCTGATATAAACTTTTTGGACTTAGAAAGATTGTTGAATTTGATGGCAGAGTTGCTAATTTCAAGTAGTCTTACAACTGTCATTGAAATTACTTTCAGCCATCAAGTGTTTTATTGTACAAATATCAACAAGCTAATCTGATCTCTCCTTGATGACTAGAAAATTGCTTAACAGCAGTTAAAAGTTTATGGCCATCTGAAGTATCAAGGCAAGTGCTCGGATTTTTACTTTCTTTTCAATGAGCAGCAAGATTCGTCCAGTTGGAGCTGACACCCATTGTTGGGAGAATATCCCTTTGCATGTTTGGGTAGCAATTAAATTTGCTAGCTAGTTGTCCTCCCTCTTTATAGCTGCAAAGCTTACAGATTGGATTTGCTCTGCACATGCTCATGTCTCTATGTATACTTTCAATCTTTTTCAGTGTGGCTGTAGATCCCTTCCTCAGAGAGTCGATGAGGATTTTTGAATCTGATTCCACTATTGCTTTTTGGTAACCTTTCATCTATACCCAACCTGCATCCTCGTCTAATTGTCCAGGTTTCTGCCACCAATGGGAAGTTTCCTTTAATTTCCAGAGGTTCTTGTTAGGAATTTCCCCTGTGCACCACGAGCTACAACTCCAAAGACCCGTTTCAGTGTGCCTTGGCATGGAACTCAGTTGATTTTGACCCATACTCCTGTTGGCACTGCCCATGTTGTTGCCACATTTTGGCTTGTCTCTTGTGGGACATGTCTTTCCTCTGTAATTTACTTCAGTTCTGTAGCAGTTGTGCCAGCAAGATTAGTCAAGATGTATGCAAGTCTGTTTTGAGTACATGGCACATTAACGTCAAGCTCCAGGCAGTTGCAAACAAGGAAACAAGAAGTCTATAAATCTCTTCCAAACTTGCAATCTAATTAAGTTATCCAACAAATAATCCACCATAAAAAACTCACTTGGCAGATATCCCAAGTATTGTGATAATTATTTTTATACATTTTTTTTGATACCACGATTATAGTAAAAATACCCACAATAATAATAAAAATACTCAGCAAATATAAAAAATCAAGCCATTTAATTATCTCTCAAATTTTTTTAGAAGCTAAAATCTTGTGATTCAACACAACAATTTTAATGTGAAACTAAATTTAGTTGAATGAGAGAGAGAGTGAATCAAAGGGGTGTGGGAGCAATGATCAACGACAACTCTTTTAAGCTTTCACACAAGAAGGGAAAATTGAGCAGAAAATCTGAGTAATATATACCTCATTTTTCTTTTGTTTGACTTCGAAATGTTTAATGAGAAACCAGGAAGTTGGTGCATCAATCTTGAAAAGCATCTTTTGAAGACTTGACTCTGATATAAACTTTTTGGACTTAAAAAGATTGTTGAATTTGATGGTAGAGTGGCTAATTTCAAGTAGTCTTACAACTGTCATAGAAATTACTTTCAGCCGTCAATGAATTCAAAAATTACTTTGGGGCTAAAATAGTATGCATGAAGGTATGTATATCAGGTCTTTTGTGTGTTTTATTCTACAAATATCAACAAGCTAACCTCTCCTTGATGACTAGAAAATTGCTTAACAGCAGTTAAAAGTTTATGACCATCTGAAGTATCAAGGCAAGTGCTCGGATTTTTATTTCATGTACTTTTCAGTGTGGCTGTAGATCCCTTCCTCAGAAAGTCAATGAGGATTTTTGAATCTGATTCCACTATTGCTTTTTGGTAACTTTCATCTATACCCAACCTGCATCCTCGTCTAATTGTCCAGGTTTCTGCCACCAATGAGAAGTTTCCTTTAATTTCCAGAGGTTCTTGTTAGGAATTTCCCCTGTGCATCACGAGCTACAACTCCAAAGACCCCTTTCATTGTGCCTTGGCATGGAACTCAGTTGATTTTGACCCATCCTCATGTTGGCACTGCCCATGTTGTTGCCAAATTTTGGCTTCTCTCTTGTGGGACATGTCTTTCCTCTGTAATTTGCTTCAGTTCTGTAGCAGTTGTGCCAGCAAGAGTAGTCAAGATGTATGCAAGTCTGTTTTGAGTACATGGCACATTAACGTCAAGCTCCAGGCAGTAGCAAACAAGGAAACAAGGAGTCTATAAATCTCTTCCAAACTTGCAATCTAATTAACTTATCCAACAAATAATCCACCATAAAAAACAACTCCCTTGGCGGATATCCCAAGTAGAAAGAATAACATATCAAGTCTGAACTCCATATAGGGAAGGAGCGTTGTTGTTTAGGAAAGTAAACAAGAATTCAGAACCAAATGGAATCAATAAAGACGGAAAATAAGAGAGCTCAATTGTATTGAAAGGAAATATACCAGAAGAAGAACGAAAATGAGCTCCATGTATCATCTCTAACAAGGGGGCGATAATCAATTTCTCCACAATTTTCCAATTTAGTACATTTTTACATGGAAAAGGTGGATCCTATCAGGCAGTGACGGCTGGATCAGGTGTGTACCAGCCATGGTGTATTTCAACAGCCTTCTTTCTTCTTGCAAGCCGGGACTTCCTCCGTGCTCCAGTGTTCCTGTGAAGAGTTCCCACTTTCACTGCTTTATCAATGACAGAATATGCCTCACCAATCAGTTTCTCAATGGAAAGAACTTCCTCTGGCTGTGCACTGGGTTTCTTTTTTAGTACATCCAATTCTTCCAGAACCTGGAAAGAAAAGAAAGGGGATAGCATTTTAGATCTGCAAAAAATCCATCCACATCCAATATTGTTATATTCAAAACCATATTCTACCTCCCTATAGAATATGTCATTGCCAGATTGGGAAATAGGGTGGCTCCCGGAGTGGCAAAAAATTCTAAGTTTACTGATGAACTTGGTGAATGGCTAGGACAGGCTCTAGTTTTTTTAATGCCTCATCTCCTAGACGATATTCTAAATAATCAAATTACAACCAATTTTGAAAAAAGAACCATCTTTATTTTGATTTTCACAGTAATCAATTCATTAGCCTTCCTAACTTATACTTCTACTTTCTACTCTCAGGCAACATTTGGTTAAAATAAATAGTTTGAAATCCAATGTCCAGGAAAAAAGAAAATAAAGGAAGAAGCATTGCTTGGACAAGTCTTTTCATGACGTGTTGCTCTTCCAGTAAAAGGTTGCTCAATACCAACATAAACACCTCATCTGAAACATCAGGGCTACAAGGACACAAATACCCTAGTCCATTCTATTCATGAAGCTTGGACGCAGAAAATACAAGGTAACATGGCTTGCTAACACCACAAATCTGACAAAAGGAAAACGACGTATATTTAAATTCTGTATTGCCTGTTCCTCCAGAAACAGTATGGTATGATAAGAAAACATATCCCACATTATGACTTATGAAACAATGTGTCATCAGAAAAAAATTATAGGAAAGGCGTATATATAGCATACGTGTCTAGATTCTTAAATTCGTCTGTATCTATGTTTTCCTCTAAAAGCACTCCTCCCTGAAACCTTCTTGCATCTTACATTTGTTTACTCAATATGGCCATACATTTTTCATTTATTGCCAGTAAACCTTTAGTTGAACTTTTTGACTTCATATTATGCAAGAATTCCATGGTAAAAGAGAGTCATATCCCCATTCCTGAGGCTCAAGCTTTTGCAGAAACATGTTGCTGAGTTCCAGAAAGTGCTGATGGTCTCCAAAACTAAAAACCATACTTACAATGTACTGATGAACTGATGAGGCAACAAACTTGTTAGTTGTTACCAAGAATATGGTAACCATAACACCCCCATTCAAATGAAGACACATACAATTTTAAAATTTGGAGACCCAAGGGTGTGGATTTACCAAAATTGCTCAAGCTTCCGCTTTCCATTGCTTAAAGTTAATAGTATAAACAAACACATAGGAAAGGAAGATCACAACTATTCTAATAAGATCCAATAATCATCCAGCAGCCCTGCCAAATCATTACAATACTTAGAAACATTAAATATCTTCACAAACTTTTAGTTAGAAATATTACATTCCACGATAAACTGAAAAGAAGACAACCATTGTTCCCATTGGTGCTGTTATTTCTCCGACATTAAGGGGGATTATCCCAGTTAGTTAGGGGTCAATTCGTCTCCTGTTGGCATCCCACATTTGGATTTGCAGTCCATAGGGATGGATTAAGCATGTCTGGGTACATATGTATTTCATCTTTAGCAGGTTGGTGGCAGTTCTTTGGTATGTTCCAAACTTGGCATCTTTGAGAAGCCAATGGGGTTACATGCCTAGCCACAAAATGGTGACAGATGAGAAGGTTCTAGATAGCCACAACAAAGAGTAAGCTAACATTTTCTGCCTAGAAAGGTGGAACATCCCTTTGATATTTTAAGAGTAAGTGGTTCAGGATAAAAACCACGCCAAGTATTGAAATTGTGAATCCAACTTTCCACGCCAAATATTTTCCTTTTTATTTTTTGTGATTTCAGCCATTTTTGGCGAAATTCTACAATTTCTTGGTGAAGGATATTCTCTTGTAGTGATGGAAATCAAATTGTCAATATCATGAAGATTATTTATTGTCTAACCTAGTGTTATACAGTAAAAACATCTTGTAAAGCTATATTTTTATTGTGGGAAACATTGTTGGAAACATCACATCTAATTTTTCTATTCTCATTTAAGTGTTCACAACCTAAATCAAGATGTGTCATTGTGGTGGGAATTTGTGTGATTGTTGTCTATTTAATCGTCCCAGTGTTTGCATTGTTAAACTCAAACAACAAAGTAGGTGCTCCCCCTCCCAATATACAAAATAGTTCTCTAGATTCTGCTATTAAAGCAACTGTTGATGATAAAAAGTAATTCCAACCATGAAAACAATTTTGCAAGCAATGGTACATCCATAATACATCAGCATATCTCCCTTGCAAAATTCATTTAAACACTCATCTGCATTCCGCTAAGAAACTAGCTATAATGCCGGGGTAAACACAGCCTAAAAGCACAACATTTGAGTAAGAAAACCACCGAGTCCCCAAAATAAATACATGCTTCATCATTTCAAATCAAAACCAATTGATGTATTTGCAACCTATAAAAGTATGAAGCAACAAGAAGATAATACAATCACAACACATACACGCACACACCCGCATAGCCGCACTTTGAAGGAAAACGCATAAAGTGAAACAAACATCTGGATAATATAAGGAATCCAATGCTGAACGGTACAAATAGGCTCAATTTGCACACATCGAAACTGAAAAAGCATGCGAACCAGTGAATACGCAATTTGAAAAACAAAACGGGTCACCTTCTTCATCCGAGTTCTAATTTCAGATTTCCGAGCTTTGTTGTAGACACGCCTTTTCTCGGCTTGACGAGCCCTTTTTGCAGCTGAATCCGCCTTCTTCGTTGGAGCCGCTTCGCAAACAATTAAACGACGTAATGGTCTCTGGACGGGACTAACAGAAGCAAATCCTGAAAATATAAAGATACATTACACTCTGAGGAAAAAGGTTTTTGGGTTTTAAACGGAGATACATGTGCATATCAGAAATACGAGAAACCCAGAAAAGTAGAAGCGATTTCCAGAGGAGGAGGGAGGCAGGGGGAGCGGGAATGGAGAATGGGTTTGTGAACATACCTTTGGAAAAAAGGTTCACTGAAGTGTTGGCAGAGAAGCTAAGGGGCCTGAAAGCAGTACAATTTGGCTGAGAAGAAGAAGAGCCATTGAGGGATAAGCTCTTGAATTTGCGAGGCAAGCCCCAGCAAGAAGAGAGACAATGCACAGCAGCCCCAGCCATCGCTCTCTCTAGATTGTCGCAGAAACAGCTGATCGTAGCTAATTGCTAAAACCCTCGAGCCGCTGGTTCTTCTATCTTATCCACAGCGATAGGAGGTAAAAGTTTAAGAGTAATTTTAACGGCGCTTCGCAGACCTAGAAACCGGGCCAGCTGAAGATGAGGCTGACCGGTTTTTAATTTTTTCTTATTTTCCATGGTTTTTTTTTTTTTATCTTTGAAAGTCAATACATTTAATTAGACTTATTTGACAAAAAATATATATAACAAAATATTTTTTAAAAAAATACACAGTTTAAATACAAAGACGTAAATGTCCATTTTAAAGTCATTTAATTCAAATTTTTTTATCTTTAATGCACATTAATTCATATGTATTTGTTGATACATATATATATAAATTCAAACAAATATATACGTATTTATATATATATAATTTGAATTTCTATAAATATGTATATATAAATATTGCATCAAATTTTATATATAAACATACATATATATTTATATATACGTATTTATAAATATATATATATAAGAGAATTTTAATATTTTATATTTATATGTCCCCCTTGATTCATGCGAATTTTTTTGGAAAGTGATTTTGTTTTCAAATTATATTTAATGAACTTTGATTCATACATTTTTTTTATGGAAAGTGGTTTTATTTTCAAATTATATTTAATATACCTTGATTCATGTATTTTTTTATTTTGGAAAGTAATTTTATTTTTAAATGAATTTAATATCCGAATTGTGTAGTAGCGTAACAATAACAATATAACAGTATAATAATAATAGTGTAACAGTAACAGTGTAACGTACTATATACACAAAATATTGTACTATTACATTTTATCAAACATATATTTTCATGTAATTTCATTCAAAACAGTTTATCTCCGTTTTGAATTTGTTACCACATGCACAAAATTATTGAACACTGTTTTTGTTACATTGTATTATTATAATGTCTTTGTTACAGTGTATTTGTCACATTATTATGAAGTTCGGATATTAACAAATTTTGAAATTCAAACAAGTGATATATTCTAAAATAAACAAAATATTAAAATTCTCTTATAAAACTACTAGTAGTAAATATTTAATGCATAAATATAATTTGAAAATAAAAACACTTTTCAAAAAAAAATACGCCTGAATAAGGTGCATTAAAAATAATTTAAAATTTAGATATGAATTTAACAGGAAATATATATACTTGTAATTATATAACTATATATATAAATTTGTATATATATAAATATATTTTATGTATATTTAAATTCACATATATATACTTGTATTTATATAAATATATATATATATATACTAGTTTGAAAATCAAAATTTGTATTCATGTATATATAAAAATGTGTGTGTGTGTGTGTGTATATATATATATATATATTAAAGTTCTTTCATAAAACTAAGAGATGTTTAATGCACCATTTTTCAAAGAAAAGTGGTACATTAAATATACATGGATTAATAGATAGCAAAAATGTCACAAAAAAATCAGTAAAATTCAAATAATTTACTTATATATAAATAAGTATTAAAATTAAGTACGTAATTACCCAACATTTTTTATGTGTGTTTTTTTACAATTAAGTCTAATTTGATGTACTTCCTTCCATTTTTTTTTTTTTTTATAAAGGTTAACACGAGCTCTGAACTAAGGTTGTTAATCAAACTGAGCTATTCGAGTTTGGCTTAAGTTCGGTTCGTTCAGACTCGGTTCATTTTCTAAACAAGCCAAAACTTGCATAAGTTTTTAAACTTGTTTAAAAAACAAATCCTATAAGCTCGGCTCAAACTCAACAGACTCAGCTCGTTTATGTACGAATACTCGGGCTCGACTTGTTTTTAACTCATTCAGGTTTAGTTCGTTTTTTAAACGAACTGAACTTAAATAATTTTTTAGGCTCGATACAGAACAAATTTTTTAAGTTCAGCTTAGACTCGTTTGACTAACAGTGCTAGGCTGAACTCAAGATTTTAAAGTTTAAGGGTAAGGTGGTGACCTTTCACAGACAACAATTATAAAGTGCCAAAGGATAATTTTTTTTATCAGAAAGGCGAGATGTTTACCCTTGACATTGTTCAGGTAAAATAGAGTTGATAAAAATAGCTTTAATAAATGAGGTTATTTATTTTCACCATATCCCACCCCTGGCAATGAACTAAAATTTGGTGAACTAAAAAATTTAGGGGTTATTTGGTATATATTTTTATTTTCGCTTCTTGAAAAAAATTAAAAACATAAATAATTTTTGTCTCTGTTTTTTTATAAATACTAAAACAGAAAACATGTTTGTGAGTCTTTTTGTCTATCAAATTATGAGAATAAATACAAAAAATATATTTAGTATCTATTTGACAATTAAATCTAAAATCAACACAACACACACACGCATTGACTCAACACAACACACACACAAATTTGTGCATATGTATGCACAATTTCTAGATTTCATAGAGAAAAGGGAAAGATGAGAGAGAAAGAGACAACGATGGTGGTGAGTTTCACATCTTCCAAGTTTCATACAGAGAAAAGAGAGAGGAGAGAAAAATGAAATAAGTTTTTATACTTCAACAAAAAACAACCTTGTTTTGTTGTTAATAGGAGTCGAAGTCCAAATCTCATTAATTCCTAAGCTTTTTTGCATGTATTGTCTTTGTTTTTGGTGTTTCTAGGAACATATTTTTTTTGTTTCCATTTTTTTATATTTGTTTCCAAACTACTAATATAAAACAAAAACAAAAACAATACCAAACATATTTTTGTTTTCATTTTTGATAAAAATTGAAAACAAAAACACAAAATACAAGACAAATACAGTTACCAAACTGCCCCTTAATGTGTTTTGTTATATATTAGTTCTTCTTTCATCTACAATATATAACAAAAATACATTGAGTTGATGTTGTAATGTCATGTAATTATTTGATTTATTAGAGTACATGAATAATTATATTATAGGGTAATTGTAACTAATTAGTGTAAGTGATTGGTGTAATTGTGTTGTTGTAACGTTGATATAAAGAGAGAAAGAGTAACATTGAGAGAAAATAAGCACAGAGAAAGATAAAAAAATCAAATCAAATCAAATCTTTACATATTTGAAAAAAGAGAAAAAAATAATAGTAAGAGAAAATAAGAGGAGAAAAAGATGAAAAAATATCGAATCTTTACATATTTGAAAAAGAATAAATTATCAATGGAATAGAGAGAGAAAAAAAAATAGTGGATAAATAAAGAGAGTAACGAAGAGAGAGAGAAAAAAAAAAAAAGGGACCGGAGAGAGAGAGAGTAATGGAGAGAGATGTAATTTACCTCAATTAAATCCAAAATTTTGTACTAATTTTTAAAATTTTCAAGAAATTCGCATTTCGGCCTCTAGCAGCGTCTAAACCCAACAAAATACCCTGATACTGTCCTGGGCTAGGGCCGGTAGGGGAATCTATGGGCCAATTGGCCACCAGTGCGGGCCTATAACTTTAACCTTTATGCATAGTGTACTAAATATGGAGTCAAAGAGTCGTTTAGCTTAGGCTCAAGTGCTCTAGCCCAAAAGTTTCAGAGTTTGGGCAAAAATATTAGACTCAATTGTGGGCCTAAGCCCAACTAAATAGGCTTGTTACTTTTATGTGGCATTATCAAATTTTCGTTTTGAAATGGTTCTATTTCAAGGAAGTCAAAATAAATTAATGATTTAATCGAAATTCTAATGTTACGAGATATTTTTGAAATGTTGTGATAAGTTTTTACTAATGTTTTAGAATGTTTAGAGGTTTTTCTAGATGTCTAAATATTTCTGAAAAAAATACCCACTTTTATATGTTTTCATTCTATTTCAGAAACGTTTCTAAAATATTATCAAAATATTTTCGTTTTTTGGATTATCAAAAACAGATAAAATAAACAAAATTATAATCTTTAATAACAAACACGTTATGATCCCACCCTATATATGAATATGAGGGGTGTTAATACGAACCCGACCTAACACAAAACTCGAAAATAAAACGATATGCTGACACAAGTAATAAATTGGTCAAATTAAAGTTCGACACGAATACCACGATTAATGGATACTATAGTTATAAAATAATTATTTAACGAGTATTGTAGATAAAAAAATAAGAATTTTATAATTTTTTAAATCTATATGACAAAATAGCTCCTACTTTAAATTTTATCTCAGTCATATTTGCTCCTCAAAATCATCACAATCATTCATATTTTTCTCCTAAAAATATCCTATCACTCATTTTTGTTACATATTTAATTATTTAATATTTGATTAATTTGTAGTTATTATAATTTTTATTTCAAATATTATTCATATACAATAGTATACAGATGTTAAAAAAATTTAGTATGATGAGATCAATTTTTTGGAGACTCGAATTTTATATTTTATTGTGCCTTCAGACACGGGTTATGACTAGTAATATCATATGAGTTGCTATCGAATTAAATAATTTTTTATTAACACAAATATTGACAAGAACTCGATACGTATCGAAAGTGACATAACACGAAAGTGATACGACCAAAAATAACACGACATGAAAATGACACGATACGATACGATACGACACGACACATTACGATTGACATCCCTATATATGAATGTACATTTTTGGCAACCTTGCCCCATAATAGTTAGTGATGACAGTGGATCAGATAAAAACGGGTATTCGTCAAAACCCGTTCCGTTTACACCGGAGATGGACTATACGTATTGGACGGTGGACGTAGACGGAGATACTCGTATAAACCCATGCGGAGATGGAGGTGGGGATGAACTTACGCTTACCCCCGCCCTGTCCCCTTTACCCGCTAAATACATATATATTTATATATATAAATACTCTTTTT
>CM042197.1:4196549-4208000 GCA_023539305.1 Ilex asprella
TGGGCTAGGGCCGGTAGGGGAATCTATGGGCCAATTGGCCACCAGTGCGGGCCTATAACTTTAACCTTTATGCATAGTGTACTAAATATGGAGTCAAAGAGTCGTTTAGCTTAGGCTCAAGTGCTCTAGCCCAAAAGTTTCAGAGTTTGGGCAAAAATATTAGACTCAATTGTGGGCCTAAGCCCAACTAAATAGGCTTGTTACTTTTATGTGGCATTATCAAATTTTCGTTTTGAAATGGTTCTATTTCAAGGAAGTCAAAATAAATTAATGATTTAATCGAAATTCTAATGTTACGAGATATTTTTGAAATGTTGTGATAAGTTTTTACTAATGTTTTAGAATGTTTAGAGGTTTTTCTAGATGTCTAAATATTTCTGAAAAAAATACCCACTTTTATATGTTTTCATTCTATTTCAGAAACGTTTCTAAAATATTATCAAAATATTTTCGTTTTTTGGATTATCGAAAACAGATAAAATAAACAAAATTATAATCTTTAATAACAAACACGTTATGATCCCACCCTATATATGAATATGAGGGGTGTTAATACGAACCCGACCTAACACAAAACTCGAAAATAAAACGATATGCTGACACAAGTAATAAATTGGTCAAATTAAAGTTCGACACGAATACCACGATTAATGGATACTATAGTTATAAAATAATTATTTAACGAGTATTGTAGATAAAAAAATAAGAATTTTATAATTTTTTAAATCTATATGACAAAATAGCTCCTACTTTAAATTTTATCTCAGTCATATTTGCTCCTCAAAATCATCACAATCATTCATATTTTTCTCCTAAAAATATCCTATCACTCATTTTTGTTACATATTTAATTATTTAATATTTGATTAATTTGTAGTTATTATAATTTTTATTTCAAATATTATTCATATACAATAGTATACAGATGTTAAAAAAATTTAGTATGATGAGATCAATTTTTTGGAGACTCGAATTTTATATTTTATTGTGCCTTCAGACACGGGTTATGACTAGTAATATCATATGAGTTGCTATCGAATTAAATAATTTTTTATTAACACAAATATTGACAAGAACTCGATACGTATCGAAAGTGACATAACACGAAAGTGATACGACCAAAAATAACACGACATGAAAATGACACGATACGATACGATACGACACGACACATTACGATTGACATCCCTATATATGAATGTACATTTTTGGCAACCTTGCCCCATAATAGTTAGTGATGACAGTGGATCAGATAAAAACGGGTATTCGTCAAAACCCGTTCCGTTTACACCGGAGATGGACTATACGTATTGGACGGTGGACGTAGACGGAGATACTCGTATAAACCCATGCGGAGATGGAGGTGGGGATGAACTTACGCTTACCCCCGCCCTGTCCCCTTTACCCGCTAAATACATATATATTTATATATATAAATACTCTTTTTAGTCTTTTAGGCCTAATTTACTTTGCTCCTTCAGTCGTCCACCTTTTCCTTTATCTCTCTCTTAACGATCAGTCAGCCTTCACTTTCAGCTGACTAACCGACTGACTGCTCGCAGATCCACAAAAACGCCGATTAACTCTGAGTCAGTTCCTCGTCTCTATCCGTCTCTCGAATGATCATCTCAGGGAAGTCACCACCATCGTCAGATTCTCTGAAGCTCTGAACTTGAAACACCAAAGTCTCTATCTTTGCTATATCTCTAGTCTCGACTATCTTCTCATCTCATGCTCTGACATTATCATCTCAGGTTTGAGATAATCTCTTTCACTTCTTCTCCATCTCTCTCACCACTATCGTTCACCACATCGGAAGACAGCTGATAAATTTTAGATATATAGTTGGTCTCTGAAACGGAGGAATCGTTTCGGATTTGTTTGGTTTATGAGAATCTATACTTATTAGGGTTTAATTTTTTTCCCCTGAGTTGTAATTGGACTTCAATAGATTCTGCTATTTCTCAAACCGATATTAATTGGGTTAAGTAAGTTTTGTTGATCTGCTTTCTCTTCATCTAACTACCTTTAGTTAATTTTTTTTTGTGTTAAACTCAATTCATGTTTAATGCACTTCTGTCTTTTGATATATCAATGAAATTTTTCGGCATTTTGTATGAATGTAGTATGTATATGTTTGTATATAATGATGGTGTTGATTATGAAAACATTTGGTTTTCTTTATCGAAAAGAGTATTGAAAAAAGTCATTGTGAAAAATAAATATCAAGTTTCATTTTTAGACATTTTACTTGGACCAAATCCAAATGTGACCCCTTATGGAGAGTTGTCGGATGTTGGAGATGTTCTCATTTACATAATTTTTCTTGTAATTGATATAACAATTGGTTAGGAATTGGGCGGGTACGAGGACGAGGATTAAAAATTTACTCGTAGAAGGGGATGATGATGAAAATTGTGGACTAGGGATGAACAAAATTTTTTTAAGCGGGTACAAGGATGAAGACTACACTCTCCACTCCCGTTTTGGTTCATTGACATCCCTAATAGTAGGTAACACATAATCCGGATATTGGCTCCGGCTGACCCGCATTTGGGGATCCGGGCTCTCATTCCCCTCCTTACAGACATTGATTGGGTGCGTGCATTTCGCATCGTAGAGACGTCCGAAAACTGATCTTCTTCGAGCTCATCTCATGCTGACTCATCTCCACCGGTTATCTATTTTTTCCTATGCAAATCGTGTCGGAAGCTACCACTTGCTGAGCTTATCTCCAAAAACTTAGAAGGTTTGACCCTTCATCAATAAAAAGCCAATATCTCCAACAAGTTGTAAGACGTTGAAGACCAGACATTCGAAGTGGAAAATTCCCAAGTTGCATGTACCTTTCTTCACAAAGCTGTTGCAAGGTACTTTCTCTCCTACTCTTTAGGATTTTTCTCCTCTATGGAGATGTTTTAGGGTGTATTGGGTTTCTAAGTTGGGTATCAAAATTTGTTTAATTCATACGCCCGTAAATTATTTATAATTCTTTATAGTTGAATGCGTGTTTTGTTTAATCAAATTTAATGGGTGTGTCAAGTTTAATTGGGATTGATTGATTAATTAAGCTAGACTTTTATTTGAATTGGATGTGGATTGCTTAAATGCAATTAGTAGGATGGTAGGGGTCGGATTTCTTAAAATCGAATGGAAAGCTATCAGTTTGGCAAGTCTACTCGAGTTGACAAGTCAATTCGAGTTTAAAGTTCAGGAAAAATTTCAACTATAACTTTTTTATTTTATTATATCTTTAAAGACATCTCTTCTATTATAAAAAATATCATTAATATTTTCTGCTATTAAACCATCATTTATAACAAAAATAAATTATCTAAAATATCAAAATTGTTCCTACATAAACTCAAAACAATCATTCTACATAAAATTTAATTAATATTCAAATCGATTAAAATTCATTTTTTTACTACATATTAAAATTTAAGTATATTAAAATTTAATTTGATTCGAATTGATTAAATTTTAATTTTTTTATATATTAAAATTTGAGTCAATTTGACCTCTACTTAAACTGTTAGCCCCGATTCAAATTAATTAAAATTTGATTTAAGTTGATTAAATTTTATTTTTTACATATTAAAATTTATATTTTTTAATGTATAAATATTCAAACCGATTAAAATTTAACGCGAGTTGATTAAAATTTGATTTGAGCCTTTGAATAGAATTTTAACGGTACTCCTTATCTTGTGAAAATTTTATTTTCTTGAGGTCAATGGTTCAAGCCCTCCCAAAAAAAATTAGAAAATAGAGGGAGTCTCATTACATATATGTTTATCTTAAGTGTGGATACAAAATTTTCCTAAAATATATCATTAGTAATTTAGTAAAATTATATTTTAATTAATATTTTTAATCTAACAGGGAGTGTTAGTGAAGATTTAAAAAATAAAAAAAATATTTTTAAAAATATGATAAATTAAAAGGGATGTAACTGAAATTTTTCCTAAAATTTAACATTTCCCATCCCACTTTTGTCGGGCATGGTTGAGCGGCTATGTTGAGTATCTCTTGTGCCATGAGATTAGCCATTAACTATAATTCTAATTTTCTATTTTTTTTTTAAATTTTTTTATCATATCAAATAAAGTATAAAAATACATCAAGATGGGCTTAAAAAAAAAATTCAAATAATTTGAACTTAGTACCTCTGGATGATAATGAAAGTAGTGATCATTAGTCATTAAGTAATGTTTTATGAATTTAAAAATTATAATTATTGAATAAATAATAAATCTTATTAAATATTAGGATTCATAATAAAATAATAATTATAATTTTTAAATTCATATATTATTAATTTATTACCTATTCATTAAGTTTGGACCCAAAGTTGAGATGAAGACGTAAAGATGGGCCCCTTAACAATTGTCAAATTTGCATGAGATTTAGACCAACACACGTTTGCAATTAAGCCACGTGGATAACTGTCAACCAATCTGGCCTCCATCCGAAAACTACCCACATGGCTGGCCTACTTTTGGCCCGATGACGTGGTCCAGTTGTCCACGGGCCCTCTCTCTCACCTCTGTTTCATTTCCCATGCAGATAGTTTTAGGAGTACTCGAACTGGTAACGTGTGGCCTTGAACTTGCACTCGCTGTCTCTCACCATTCGGGATATCAGTTTCGATCCCTTGCCACAAATTTAAGACGAATAATTATAAAATTGATATGTTTATTAAATATAAATAATAAATAATTTAAATTAATATTTAATATTTAAAATATACTAAATAATTTTTTTTTTCATACGGGACAAATATCACAACATGGGATGCGAAGACGACACGGGTGACACCATACCTACTAGCGCCACCTATTCTCTCAATCTCTCTCTCTCTCCGCTTACCCAGATAGACAAAACCCAATCCAAACAAGGACAAGAAGACATGGAAAATGGGATGAAGAAGCCACAGGGGTTTGGAACGAATGGCGAAGAGACTGAAACGCCGACCAATATCACCATCAAAGGCATTCTGGGCTTGTTAATGGCCAGTATTGATGTGGAAGGCAAGAAGCGAGTAATTTCTTTGGGTATGGGAGACCCAACTGCTTATTCATGCTTTCACACCACTGCTGTTGCCGTAGATGCTGTTGTCGATACTCTTCGTTCTGATAAATTCAATGGCTATGCGCCCACCGTTGGTCTTCCCCAAACCAGAAAGTAATATTCTGTCTTCTCTATGCATGTTTATATATCTGTATTGTTTTTTATTTTATGAATTTTCTGTTTATGTTATCGTAGATTTTTGTAATTTAATAGTTCTGTGATCTAGTTTATCGTAATCAGAGGGTTCTGATCAAACAGTCTTTCTCAGTTCCATTTTTTTTTCTATTATCTTTAAGTTTCTGGGGATATGGTGCTTTATCTATAACAATTCTTGTTCACTTTCAGAACACAGTTTGCTCTCATTAGGGCTGTTAATTGAATCGTGTTACTCAGACTCAGTTTGGATTAGACTCTACGCGATCTTGAGTCGTATTTTAAACAAGTTGCACTTAAATAATTTTTTAGACTCATTTAAAAAAATGAGATCTTGGCTTGATTTTACAAATCTCAGTTGGTCTATAATAAAATAGTTGAGTTATTCGGATTCGGCTTATATTTTATATTTTAAATAAACCGAGGTTGGAATTTTTTTTTTAGCTCTTACGAAAAAATGAACTCGAGCTCCAGCCCGCGAAACACACCCCTACTCATTATTAGTTCATTATTTGGGCTGGGCATACTACCGTTGTGCACTTTCTGTATTCTGTCTTACTTTAGCTTTTATTTTTTAACTTTTAGTTCTTATATTCAGAGTTGGAATTAGTAAACAAGTTGTACTAAATGGGGTTGTTGGTTAAATCTATCCGTAATCTTGCAATTTTGGCTGTTTGTACTTTGGACAGATAGTAAATAAGAAATACTTACTGGAGTGTCTAGTGTTCTGATATTGGTTTATCTCAATTTTCACCCAATAAGAAATACTTACTGGAGTGTCTACTGTATATGTGTATCCATTACTATTTTGATATTTGCAATCCTATATAGTTTATGTTTTTTTGACCCGGTAAACGATCAATTGAATTGCTAATTAAGTGTACAACAGGATAAAATAATACCCCAATTGAGAGCCGAAGAATGGGTTATAGTTGCCATTGCTACCCAATGAGCTGCCTTGTTTTAGGCTCTAGATTGGGTAAGATCTCAACATTACGCAAGCCTCCCATCAAAAAAATTATTACATTTTGTGTAATAAGATTTATGATTGCTACATCTTATTAATGTGCTGGCTTGTCTTCTTCTAGTTTCTTAACTTTTACAATGGCTTATTGAGAGTTGTGACAAAAACTATGCAAGTACGTGTATTTAGTTTATAGTTGGATCTGTAGTAATTTAGTTCTGTATTAATTTTCATTGCTGAAATGACAGTTGAAAGTGAAGTCAAAATGCTGGTTTGCATTCCCCCACTTTTCTCTTTTTGGGAGGGGATGGTGTACAGTATTTACAATGTTCATATCGATGTTTATCACGCTCGAGTTGTCGTTTCAGAGCACTAATTTCAATTTCTGTAATTATGATTATTCTTTTGACAGAGCGCTTGCTGAATATTTGTCCGAAGATCTTCCATACAAGTTATCACCTGATGATGTGTATGTCACAGCCGGTTGCACACAAGCAATTGAAGTGACACTATCAATTCTAGCTCGGCCTGGTGCAAATATCTTAATTCCTCGACCAGGATTCCCAATCTATGGGCTTTGTGCTGCATTTAGACATATTGAAGTTCGACATTACGATCTCCTCCCTGAGAAGGGATGGGAGGTTGATTTCAAAGCTGTTGAAGCTCTTGCAGATTATAACACTGTTGCAATGGTAATTATAAACCCTGGGAATCCGTGTGGCAATGTCTATAGTTATCAACACCTCAAGGAGGTTAGTATAAGCCAGTTGTGCTTCTTTTTAACTGTTGACCTTGATTGTTATTTAGTGTAATTAAAATGTTCGTGTAACGCAGTAGATTGCTGAAACCGCAAAGAGGCTTAATATTCCTGTTATTGCTGATGAAGTTTATGGGCACCTGGCTTTCGGGGGTAAACCATTTGTGCAAATGGGAGTTTTTGGATCAATTGTCCCAGTTTTCACTCTTGGATCTTTATCAAAGAGATGGCTAGTGCCTGGTTGGCGGCTTGGTTGGTTTGCAACAAATGACCCAAATTGCATCTTCAAAAACCCCAAGGTTTACAAATATTGTTGCTTTTAGCAGATACCATGATATACACATCACATGATTTGTCTTTTGATGTTGGTGTTTCTCGTAACATCTCAATGCCATGAGATGCAATTTTGTTCAGATATGCTGAACGATGTCAGTGAATACTTTTGTACCATTATCCTGGTATTTAAGGTGAAGAAAGAGAAACAATATGATATCATTGAATTGATTGAAGCACAAATGTGCGTTTGACAATGTAAAATGTGGTCAGCTGCTTTTGTTTATTTACAATGTAAAATGTTGTCAATTGCTTCAGAGTATACCTTTCAAGTTTCTTCTTGATTTTCAGCAATGCTAATCAATATTTTAATTTACTCCTCTCAGATGGTTGAGCGCATTAAGAAGTACTGTGATATTTGTGGGGGTCCTGCAACCTTTATCCAGGTGTGTGGCTAAGTACTTTGACTCGTCACTCTATTAAACAAAGACTAAAAATTCCTTGATCACTATGATTGGCACTTCATTTTAATTAGCATTTAGAGAGTTTTAATCGCAAAATCACTACACAATAAAAACATAAGCAGCCAAGGATAGAAGATAGCTGCATCAACTAAGCTTTTCCATCATCAGCAATTATCCATAGGCTCAAAGACACCTTGTCAGCAAAAAATGCACCATGTCCAGTTGCTGGCCTTACAATTATAAATAATTAGTCTTTTGGTATTAAGTTATTACTCTTATATGATATGTCTACTAATTATTGTTGAAATTGTAAAATTGCATTACAGATTGTGTGCACGTCTCAGACCCATCAACTTATATATCTCCTCTCTCATTATTGTGTCTTTGGAAATTAGGCAGCAGTTCCACGAATTATTGAGCAAAGGGAAGAAGTTTTCTTCATGAGAACCATTAACATTCTGAAGCAGAGCTCAGAAATTTGTTGCAATAAGATAAAAGACATCCCTTGCCTTACTTGCCCTCAAAAACCACAGGGATCCATGGCTGTAATGGTGAGGATTGAACAGAATTCGAAATCTCCCCGTGTAAACGAATAATAGGTTTCAGAGGAAGTGCCTGCTTCTTTGGTTAATTATCTATTTTTACCCCAATGCAGGTGAAGCTGAACCTTTCCCTGTTGAAGGATATTAGTGATGATATCGACTTTTGTTTTAAGTTGGCCAAAGAGGAATCCGTGATCATCCTTCCAGGTATGAATCAAGTTACAATATGGCAAATAGTTTCACCTATAAATTCTCATTTCTTTGTCAGCAAGTATACTTTCTTCCATACTTAGCCCACTGGCTTATATGTATTGCTGCTTTGCTTAACTTGTGGAATTAGATATTAAAAGATAAGCTTTTTTCCTTGTGGAACAATAGATTCATCAATGATCCTTTGCATGTGCCACCCCTTACTCTACCATTATTATAGGGGTATGGGGTTCGAGACAAAGAAAGATCAAGGCAGCATATCAGTTTTTCTTTTATATTTTACTTGGATCTGTTTTTATGCTATCAGCTGCTGGTTTTTCCTTGACCCTTGGATAGGTTCGAGCTATGAAGTTTGCCTTATTCCTTATTAGAGAAAGGGTCAAGGGTTTTTTCAGCTTGCTGCTCGTTTTCTCGCTTCGAGAGCTAGGCCGGCCCAACAGCATGCTTAAAATAGCCTGGGCTTTAGGCCCCATTTCAAAGGAAGACCCCAAATTTTTAAACATTATGCATAACCCATATAAAAAAAGCCTTATAAAAATATAAGCCCAATCAACCATTAGACCCATAATTCAATCCAACTATTAAAGATCTAAAAAAAATTAACAATAAAAAAAATTTAAATTAAAAGGTCAAATCAAATCTTACTTTTTACTCTCTCTCTCTCTCGCGGGAAACCAACCAACCAACCAAAGCAACTAAACCAAAAACAATTATTCATATCTTCCATTTAACTCTCTCTCTCTCGATAAACCAACCAAACTAACCAATACAAAACAATTATTCTTTTACTTTCTCTCTCTTGTATAGAGCCTATATTTCGTGAAAAACGTAAAGTTCGTAGAGAAAAATACTTTGATGAAAATGTTGATGATGAGGTAACACAATCTAATGAAGAATCTTTTAAAATTGATTATTTTACATATATAATTGATCAAACTATTTCTTCACTAAAATATAGATTTGAACAATTACAAAAGTACGAAAAATATTTTTGATTTTTTATTTAACTTAGAAAAATTAAAATCATTGACCAATGATAGTTTAAAACAATATTGTTTAAATATCGAATGTTTCTTAAAACACGAATTTTTTTTCGATGTTGATGGCTTAGATTTATTTTTAGAACTAAATGATTTAAAAGAAATTTTACAAACAAAAAAAAATATTCCAATTGAGATACTAAATTATATAAAAAACTTAGATTCTTTTTCAAATGCATGTATTGCTTATATAATATTATTAACAATTCTTGTAGCAGTTGCTTCTGCGAAAAAAAACTTTTCAAAATTAAAATTGATAAAGTCTCACTTAAGATCGACTATGTTATAAGAAATATTAACTAGATTAGCGATATTATCAATTGAAAAAGATATGATATCAAAACTTGAATATAAAAATTTAATTAATACTTTTGCAACTCAAAAAGCAAGAAAATTTAATTTTAAATAGAAAATATTAATACTAAACATAGAATGCCTCATTTAGAAGGATCACTTTAGGCCCCAAATTGTCTTGAGCCACCCCTGTTCGAGTGGCAAAGGGGACTTCTTCAGGCAATTCCCCCATTGCTTCCTGTATCACAAGTTATACGAAATCGTCTATAACTTGGACATGAAATTCTTTCCCTGGTTTGTAAACTCTTTTTTTTGTTCTATCAGAATACAAAGCTTCATTGTTCATCTTTAGAGCTTTTCATTACTCATCTATAGGGAGAATAGGTGCTTTGTGACTTGGATATGCCAAGTCATCAAGCACTTGAATTACCTAACATGATAGGCTTTCAAATGCAATGACAAATTTTAATTGCTTGAAGGGGCACATGTCATGATAACATTAGATAGTTGCTGTTGCTGCACTGCCACTATACGACTTATGAACTGCAGTTTGTTTGATATAATATGTCGATGCACCTTGAAGTCGATTTAAAAATCACCCCCAAGAAAATTGAAGGTTCGAGTTTGTACTAGTTTGTAAGGATTTCAAACAAATCTCTTATGACATACACTTCTTTTGCAGGAATTGCAGTGGGTCTGAAGAATTGGGTCCGTATCACTTTTGCTGTTGAGCCATCCTCTCTTGAAGAAGCTATGGCAAGAGTGAAGTCTTTCTATCAGAGGCACTCCATTTAACAAAGAGTAATGTTGGATGGACTTAACAAGTAGACTTAAAAAATTGACTTGATAATCCAAACCATTGAATAGGTGGTAGGTCTCAATAAATGCTGGGACCTACAGTGAAATCAATGATTGTAATTATCAAGTCTAGTTTTTAAGTCTATTTTTTAAGTCCATGTAGCATTGCTCTTTAACAAAACCAATACTGATGATACCAAGTTGGCAATAAAGCAGGCACAACCAGCCCACACTGTAATTAATTACTCGTTGCATCATAGGTTCAGAAAGCTCAATTGTACTAATTACCATTTAATCTGCCGATTACATTCAATAATTGCTGTCTATGATCAGTCATGATCTCTGTTAAACAAGGCGATATTATACAGAAACTTCATTCCATTTGTTATATAGATCATGGGACAGAAGTTTCTTGCTTATATAAGTTTTAAGCATATATATAAATTTCCTGATCATGTAGTAAGAGGCGTCGGCAGGCAGAGTTCTAGAATCTCCTAAGCATTTTAGCAGGTGGTGTCTTGTTTTAATCTTCAGATTTGTGTTTGTTACCAGCAATAAGTTTCTATGAAAGTGCTGATCTTTTTACCAGAAATATTCCATTCCAACAAGATTGGGTTTTATCTGTCCAAGTCCTGAAATTTTGTTTGAAAGTTGAGTGGCCGTTGGAACTTGTCTTATGTAGTGTTCTTGGCTCTGTGCAAATGAGACTCTTTACAGTTAGTTTTTGGCATGCTTCTTTGAGGATACTCTGTTTTTTAACATAATTTCAAGAGCTTAAAGATTTTGGACTTTGAATGCATGCCTAGCAATTAGTTGAGCATTCAAGTAGAGTAGGTCTAATTAAACTTAGTTTAAATTTAAACGTATTAAATTTGAATCTTGA
>CM042197.1:4213000-4229930 GCA_023539305.1 Ilex asprella
AGGGTTGAGAGGGGGGGGGGTCAATATACTTGGTTACTCCATGCAATAGTATTGTAGTTGCCAAAGTGAATGCACACACACATATTCTAAAATGTTTGCCATTAATTCTCCTATCAAACTTCTGGATGTTTTCCATCTTGATTTGTTCATAGAAGATACAAATATATATAGTAATAACATAGCTAATGACAAAGGAGCATGAGCAGAGACTCCAACCACCGACGTCACGTAAGCGTGGGGAAGGCTATGTCCAACCAAATCGACACATAAAATCTTTGATGGAACATAAGGATTAGAGTTTTAAGTTTTGATAAGACAACATAAACCTAATGATTTGGGCATCAAAAATCTGACTAAGACATTCAAGTTGGTTTCAAATTAAGATGAAAGGATACGGTACCATGGCGGTACCACTATTAAAATTTTTAATTTTTTTGACATTTAAATTATAATTTTAAAAGATATAATCTATCATAGAAGGTTATGATCAATACCTAAATTTTATGATCGATCATAAATGTCTATTATAGATCATAATCTTCTCTTGAGCAATTATAATTTTTTATTTTAAAATTATAATGTTTTTCATAAAAAAATGATAACCGAGAGTCTTGGTACCAAATTTTTTTTTTTTGGGTACAGTAGAGTTTCCCAAATTAAGTATTGAGCCAAGATAAAACCCATTGGCCTATAAGTCATTAAACATTGAATTTGGAATCAGAAATAAGTGGTTTGATGTTGTCAGAATGGCAGCAACTTGATATGTTTTAATCATGACCCCAAACCCTGATTTTCAAATTCTATGACTATATACACAGCTTCTACATATTTTCAAGCTTCCAAAAGTCTTATCACAAGCTTTCATAAGTCTAATCTTGAATTGATGCTTTAAAATTGGGTCACAAAAGACAATCCACTACAAAAATCAGGATATTTTAAAACAAATTTTTAATGACAATTGTGTTTATCTTCATAAAAAATCCTTCATAAAAAAATTATTTGTTACCTCAAATATTATTTAAGACAATTCGTTGTCATCATAAATTTTTTTTGAGACTTTATTTATTATGGTCTCAAATAATATTTGGGACATCATATAAATATATTAGTCATAACTCGTGCCTTCATAAATTATAAAATTCAAGCATTCAAAAATCGATTCTATTATATTAAATTTTTTAAAGATATATTAACTATAAATTAATCAAATATTAAATGATTAAATATATGATAAAAATGAGTGATGCAATATTTTTAGGGAGAAAATATATAAATAATTAAACATGTGATACAAATGAGTGATACCATTTGACATTTGAGTTTGACAGAGGGATGATGCGTGAGGTAAGTGATTGGTGATGGTTTTGAAAAAAAAATATGACTAAGATAAAATTTAAGTACACTTTTGTTTTATTATATATAAAATATTAAATGATTAAATACAGATAAAAATAATTGATATAATATTTTTAGAAAAGAAATATATAAATGATTAAACATGTGATAGAAATTAGTGATGTGATTTGACGTTTGAATTTGACAAATGGATGATGGGTGAAATAAGTGATTGGTGATAATTTTGAGGAAAAAAATATGACTAGGATAAAAGTTAAACACACTCCTACTTTATTATATAAATTATAATAGCACTATCGCAACAAAAACTTTTTTTCTTCAAAAACTTACTCTTTTTTTTTTGTGACGGTGAAAACAGTTGCCACAAAAACTTATATCAAAAGTCTCAAATCCTTATAATAATCCCAACACAAAATCATATCAACCCCACAAAATTATTTTGAATGGTAGTGTTTTAGTGATTATCATATAGAGAATCATAAACAGGGGCGGAGCTAGGATTTTCTCCCAGTGGGGGCAACCGAAATTTTAAATTTTAAAGTATAATTTTAACATTGTTTTTATCAAAATATGTTTTATTGATAAATTATTTATAAGTATAGTTACATAAAAAAAATCATTTAGAGGTGCAACTCATGTATATACTTATATTCCAAAATACCCTATACTTTAAGAAAATCTCAAAAATACTTAGGTCCGGACGAATAAAACGAAGAAAAAAAAACAAGCGTGTCAAAAGTTACCTTTTAAGGGTTAAAAATTATATTAATATACCCTATACTTTAAAAAAATTTCAGTGGGACAAATTTAAGAAATTCTTAAAATTTTTAAAATTACACCTAGGTTCCAAATTTTTTTAAAATTTCAGTGGGGACAACTGCTAGCGTGAAAAATGAGGAGGAACTATTGAAAATTATATTAATATACTCTATACTTTGATAAAATTTCAGTGGGGACAAGTTTAAAAAATTTTTGAAAATTTTAAAATTACACCTAAAACCCAAAACTTTTTAAAATTTCAGTGGGAGCAGCTGCCCCCACTGCCCCCATACTAAATCCGCCCCTGATCATAAATTTAAGACTCCTAAGAAGCATCTTAGTTAACCCAACACATATTTTCGTATTCATGTAGACAGAGACGTGGGATTGAAATGATCCTAAAGATTGTGAAAAAATGAATCCTTCCATGAAGCTTTCCCTAAACAGAATCGACTATACTTTACATTGTTTGTGTCTTTTACTTAACAGATAATGCTATCTAATTTGCCAGTGTGTCCCTTAACTCATATTGTATTGCTTTCCTGCAGAGATAACTCCATAACTAAGTAATGATCCTCAGGCCTGCTAAAAGATCGGATATATATAAATCTTTGCTTTAAATTTTTATCAACATATGAGTAGCACAAAACTAGTAGCCTAGCCTAGCTTTACCCAAGTTCATTATCCTTTGGAGCTTGTTTTGTAATGTTATTTTATGGAGATGATTGTTTTTAAGTTCTCCCAACTCATGAAGGATAACGTTAAAAACTTACCAAAAGTATTTGGAACTTGCAAGTGTAGGGCCAGTCCCATGTGAACATCACATGCTCATTCATGAATATGAAAGTCACCCCCACCCCACCCCATCCCTTCTTTCTCTCCCTTTTTTTTAGTTGGACGGTTAATAGTGTCCGAACTAACTTATATACACATCGAATAATCTCTTCTCCGGTTGGTCAAAAGAAGGATATCTACATCAGAACTAAGATATTCATGATAAATAAATCCCTCGTGACTTGACAAATTGTAACAGAACATTTTTCTCTCTTACCCTCCCTCTATATAACCCAAAGTTCAGACTCCAGAGCTCTCACAGTTCCAAAAGAAGTGGAATGCATATAATCCACCAAGATACTGAATACTCAAACCTCAAATCCACTGAACAATCATCATCTCTCTCATAACTTTCTACAAATCCATATAAGCTGCAAGCATGAATCTCTTGAATTCCCAAAGCCAAAAACACTACTCACCCAAAGGAGCCAAATCCAACAAAAAGAGGCTCACTCAGGACCAAGTAAGGCTCCTGGAGGCAAGTTTCGATTCCAACAAGAAGCTTGAACTAGAGCGCAAACTTAGGCTTGCACGCGAACTAGGCATCCCTCCCAGACAAATTGCAATATGGTATCAGAACAAGAGAGCCCGGTGGAAGAATCAGAGCCTTGAGCTTGACTACAACATGCTCCAACTAAGGCTAGAATCTGCATTAGATGAAAAAAGGCAGCTTGAGAGAGACATTGGGGTCGTTCGACAAGAGTTGCATAAGGCTCAAGAGATGTTTCTTGCTTTAAGCCAAGCACCTCCTTCTGTTTCTTCTTTCTCTAGCTGTTATGAGGAAGGAGGGAGCAATAGCTTGCAGAGACCTAGTTTGCATGGTGATGTGAGTTGTTCTTGGGTGAATGATGAGGCTTTGCAACTTGAGGAGCTCTATGCTTCTTGTTTCATGGGTGCACATGGATCCAGCTGTGTTTAACTGGGGAAAACCAGAATGTGTTGTGATGTTATATTTCTATTTTTTTTTTTTTTTTGGGTAACAATAAGCATTTTGGATTCAAAGTGGTAGTAAAAGTTATTGTAAAGTTACAAATTTATGCACTTATTCACTACAACAAGTTTCTGTTACTCGGTTTATAAAAACGTGCAGGACTTCATGGAGATACAACAACCATCAGTATTTCTAAAAGATCAAGTCGTAGGGGGGGGGGGGGGGGGTCAAGGGATTCCCCATTCTCATGCTTAGACATAAGAGCCAATTTTGCACAAAACCCAGAAATTACGGTCTCCTCTTATTGAATGAACTAGGGGCCTGTTTGCTTCCAGTGTAACATTTGGGTGGTATGATATTTGATATTCATTCCACTCTGTATATTATATTTGGTCTTAAACTATTATCTCATCATTTTCTTTATTTGTTTGTTCAATAGGCATTATAGTGGGTTTCACAAACAACCATCTATTTTATCACATCTCATATAACAAATATACCATTTTATCCTTAACCATCTATACAAGGAAAAAATTTAAAATAATTTTAAAAAAAAAATCGATAGCACCGTACGTTTAAACATAATATAAAAAAAAATTATTAAATTTTTTTTAAAAAAAAACAGTAACACTGTACGTTTAAACATAATACAAGAAAAAAATTAAAATAATTTTTTTAAAAAAAAATTAAAAAAAGGGTAATGTCGTATGCGTAAACATAATACAAAGAAAAAATTTAAAATAATATTTTTTTAAAATTAAAAAAAAAATCGGTTACACCGTACGTTTAAACATAATACAAGAAAAAAAATCAAAATAATTTTTTTAAAATTTTTTTTAAAAAAAACGGTAGCACCGTACGCTTAAACATAATACAAAGAAAAAATTCTAAATAATTTAAAAAAAAAAAATCGGTGACACTGTACGCTTAAACATAATACAAGAAAAAAATTCAAAATAATTTTTTTATACGTAAACTCTTAACAAAGGAGGACATTTGTGTCAATTTACATGTTTGTACTGTCCTTTCATTTAACCCATGAAAATAATACTCTCGGATAGGTGGTATTCATTAATACCATCTACAAGGCATTATGACTACTGTACATATCAAGTCGATATTACGAACAGAAAATAGTAGTGGTTGTAAAATGCTAAACAAACAAGATATAAAGTGGACCTCACGTACTATTTCCCTTATACTACTCTTATATTGGAAGCAAACAGGCCCTAGTAGTAATAATGGTAGATGAACAAAGGATAGCCGAAATGGTAACATGAAAGAATTATAAATTTAAATGTTTTAAATTTGAATCTTAATAACTTCTTAGAATCAAATAATGATAAATTTATCCTTCGTGAATATTCTAATCGTAGCGTAAATGATATATTTTTAACATGATCGAGGAAGATATTAATTAAAGTGTACATAAACTAACTAAGACAATCTTAACCGTTGAACCAAATTAAAAAAAAAAAAGAAAGATAAATGAGATTGCATTTAATATTATAACGGGGCTTCATAATATTTGCCTCAAAGTCCCCAACCCTACACAAGTGCCCTTTTTCACCTAATTTTTTTTTTTTGGTTCTAACAAGTTCAATTTTTCAATAACCAAGAACCATTACTCCCCCTTTGAACACTTTGTTATAATAAAATTCGATATGCACATAGCTACTCACAAAATCACCTCAATGGGATCAATCACAATATCTCTTATTAGGCACAAACTTGAAACTTAGAGATGACAACATATTTTTCTACCCAAAGTGCCTTGTTTAAGCGAAACGAGATCGTATCCAATATAATTTTTTTCTTGATAACCTATTGTGAATTCAAATAAAAACCCATTATACATAAGTGGGAGTTGCCAAAAAAATATATAAAAAAGAAAAAATTATTGAAGAGATCCTTTAAGCTTAGCTAAAGTTGGTCACTCATGTGTTCCCTTTGAGCATGAAATTTGCTCAATGTAATTGATGGACTAGCTGGATTTGTCCATCAGTCCGTGAAATGACTTTGGGAAAAGAGTATTGATATGTTTATTAAATTTTAGAGATCAAATAAAGATTATTGCTATTAATTTTTTTTTAAAAAAATAATTTAATTTATTGATATAATAATATGTCAAGTAATTTTATAATATAAAATAGAGCAAGTTTCAATAAACTCATCCGATAGTCTCAAGTAGACTTATCCAATGACAATCAACATATCTCTCAAAATCATTCATATTACACTATATCTTCAGACACGAGTTACCCCTAGAGTTATAATGAAGAAATTCGAGAGTTATAATTATTAGAATATTATTGGATCACACTACTGTCATATTATTAGGTTAACTTTGTTAAGTCTCAATAATTACGAGTAATGCTACACTGACTAAATTTAAAGCCTAAATGACATGACAGTTGAGTTGGACTTCTTTGTTTGGTGCAAAGTCATTTGGGTCCCAATAAAAATATCAAATAATATGTTGTCACGTCATTTGAGCTCTAAATTTGATCCCAAAATTTGATCAGTATAACATTACTGAATAATTACTCATCAAATAAGTGTAAGTGATTGAATTAATGGATTCCACTCGCTCTCACTAAATATTTAATGCATATAATTTCGCTACATTATTTAAAATATATACAAAATTTAGTAAATTTATATGGGATGTATAATTTAAAAGAGTAATGTTATTTAGATTTAAAATTTTAACTTAATTTATTAACATAATAATATAGTTTCATTAAATTTATTAGATAAATATTAAATTTTAATATTTAATGAGATCTAAAGTCGATTTAAAAATTATAATAAATTAATTCGAATAACATTGCTCAATTTAAAATACAAGCTATCATTTAGCATGCCAATTTAGAAAGTTTTTGCGCCGCCTGTGAAGGAATAAACTTCTAGAGAAACTGTTGGTCATGCTGTTAGGGGGAAGTCTATGTGCCGCCTAGTCAAATAGATGTACCTGAAAGCTTGGTGGGGCCTTGTCAGAGGAAAATGTAATGGAAAAAAGAAGAGAATATGGGGACAACCGACTAAAAAAGTTACGTGCAAGTTGAAAGTTTTCTTTGATCGATTATGCTGTTGAATGATCGATGTTTTTAGATGAGTTACAATAAGATGTATAAAGGTAGGGGACTTATTGGGTAACAGTGGATATAATCACGATCGATTAGTATAATTATGATGGATCACAACTGTCAATATGTTTGATTTTTAAAAATTGTGTGATCGAACAAGTATTGTGATACCGTCTGATCAAATAACAGTACCGTACCACCAAAAAAGTGCGGCTATGAATTTTTTGTCATTAAATATTACTCAAAAGTGTGACTGTTAATTTTTTGTCATTAAATATTACTCAATAAATGTGGTAACTTTGTCTATAAATATAATAATATTATCTTAAAGGATCGTAAACCCATCTCAAGAGATTGTAAGCTCACCTCACATCTACAGGTGGTAGTTTTACTTTTAGTGCTTGTAACTTAACTTTAAATAATTATAACTTCATATCCAAAAGTAATAATTTTATCATAAATAGTTATAACCTCACATCAAAAATTTGTAATATAACATCTAAACATGATAATTTTACTTATATAGAATGTAATTTACCTTCAAATTATCACAACCTTGTTTTCAAAGATAGTAATTTTACTTTCAATTGTTATAACCTTACATAAAGAGTTTGTACCTCACCTTTAAAGGTGATAACTTTATATCAACAATAGTAATTTTGTATTTACAAGTAGTAACATTACATTTAATAGTCATGATCGATCATGATTATCTAGGATCGATTCCAATACCAAATTATTATTATTATTATTATTTTTACGATTCCACTTAATTAAGATCGATCATGACTATATGAGATCGATCTTGATGCATTTGATGGTCCAAAAATTATACCAAACTAAATTTCTGGTGGTTCCAATTAAATAAGATTGATCATGACTAGACAAACTTTTTTTTTAATGAATTAATGTTAATTTATGAATTTTAAATTTTATAATTTTGAAAATTTAATACAATTGAAGGTCAATTTAATGTTACTTTTGATGAATTGAGTGTTAGTTGGATAAAATTAAAAATTAATTTCATAAAATTACATGTCAATTTAATGTAACTAAATATAGGATCGGGACTAGTTCAGGAAAAAAAAATTGACTAGTCATGATCGATCCTATTTAATTGGAACCACTAGAAATTTAGTTTGGTATAATTTTTGGACCATCAAATGCATTAAGATCGATCTCATATAGTCATGATCGATCATAATTAAGTGGAATCCCAAAAAAAAAAAAATTGGCATTATGATTGATCCTAGATAATCATGATTGATCATGACTATTAAATGCAATATTACTACTTGCAAAAACAAAGTTATTATTCTTGAGATAAAGTTATTAGTGGAGTACAAGCTCTTTAGGTAAGGTTATAACAATTGAAAATAACATTACTATCCTTGAAAGTGAAGTTATAATAATTTGAGGATAAATTACATTCTATATAAATAAAATTACCATATTTAGATGTTGGATTACAACTTTTTAATGTAAGGTTATAACTATTTATAATAAAATTACTACATTTGGATATGAAGTTATTATTATTTAAGGTTAAGTTACAAGCACTAAAGGTAAAAGTACCACCTCTTGATTTGAGGTGAGCTTACAATCTATTGAGGTGAGTTTACAACCTTTTAAGGTAACGTTATTATATTTATAGGCAAAGCTATCACCTTTAGTGGGTAATATTTGCCTCAATAAGTGTTAACCTTATTTTTACGATTAGTAATCCTACCTTTAACGGTAGTAACCTAACGTAAACATGTACTAACCTATCATCAAAAAGTAGTAACCTTACATCAACATGTTGTAACCTTACAACAAAATGTTATAACCTCACCCCTAAAGATTACAACATTACTTCTCCATGTAGTAACCTGACAACAATTTGTTATAACCTCATCTCTAAGGGTTACCTCTTTGCCATTGACAAAAGTAATTTTACATTTATGCATTATAACTTTCCCTCAACATTCGATAAACTTACCTTTATTTCAATGGATAACTTTACCTCAATAGGTGTTAACCTTATTTTTACGAGTGGTAATCCTACCTTTAACGGTAGTAACCTAACGTAAACATGTACTAACCTATCATCAAAAAGTAATAACCTTACATCAACATGTTGTAACCTTACAACAAAATGTTATAACCTCACCCCTAAAGATTACAACATTACTTCTCCATATAGTAACCTGACAACAATTTGTTATAACCTCATCTCTAAGGGTTACCTCTTTGCCATTGACAAAAGTAATTTTACATTTATGCATTATAACTTTCCCTCAACATTCGATAAACTTACCTTTATTTCAATGGATAACTTTACCTCAATAAGTGTTAACTTTATTTTTACGAGTGGTAATCCTACCTTTAATGATAATAACCTAACGTCAACATGTACTAACTTATCATCAACATGTTGTAACTTTATAACAAAATGTTATAACCTCACTCTTAAATATTACAACATTACCTCTTCATGTAGTAACTTGATAATAATTTGTTATAACCTCACCCCTAAAAGTTACCTCTTTACCACAGATAGGAGTAATTTTACCTTTATGTATTCTAAGTATTTTTTTTTAGTCGATAAACTTACCTTTTAATGGGTAATTTAACTACAACTTGATGGTAATCTTATTTTTAAAATTGTAATCCTACATATAAAAATAGTAACCTCACCTTCCCATGTTATAACCTCACATCTAAAGATTACCTTTTTGCCATTGACAACTATAGTTTAACCTTTATACATTGTAATTTTTCGTCAATAATCGATAAATTTACCTTTCGATGGGTAATTTATCCTAAATAGATGGTAACCTTATTTTTCTCAAATGTCAAGGGCCGTGACAGACAGGTTTTGATGGCACTGTTCTCACAGGTGTGATGACAAAATAAAAAATTATTTAATTTTGAAAATAATTTAAATAGTACTAAAAATAAGATGTAAATTTAGATATTTAAAATTTAAATATTAATAATTTATTAGGGTATGATTATGAGAAATAAATCTCTCATGAATATTCTAGTCTCACCGTAGATAACCTATTTTTGACCAAATTGAAAAGAAGATTAATTAAAATGCATGTAAATTGACTCAAATAAACTTAATTGTTGAACAAAAAATAAATTTTTGTGGACAGATATATCTAAAATCATTTGTTTCTAATTTACTATTCATGAGCAATGTTATTTGGAGATAATTAATTGATTTAAATTTGTTGACTTAATCATTTATCGTCCTCATGTTGTACCTTTTAAAAAAATTATTTATATTGACTCATAATCTTATTAATAATTATAATAAATTAAATTAATAAATTATATCAATACTTTAAATCCAAAGAGCATTAATGTTAAAAAAAGTTTGAAGAAAAAACCTCCAAAAAAAGTCAATGGAGACACCACGTAAAAGAGTAAAAGTTATGGGAGTTGACTCCGATATCAAAAATTTTTTGGCATCATACTTCAAGTTATTATATTTGTGGTTATTTTTTATCATATTCATACATGTCTTTATTATTGTTATGATATCATAAAAAATAATAAAAATAATTATCATAAAAATGATAAAAATATCCATAAATATAATAAAAATATCCACAATAATAATAAAAATACCTATAAAATTATAAACCACTCACAAAATAATATATTTTTTCATTTATAAAATAATTCACAAAAATTATAAAAATACCTTTTAAAATACTAAATTTTAGATATATAATAGCGATTTTTTTTTTGTCATAGTGAAATATAAAGTTATGATATATTGCTTGAATTTAAAAGTCAAGGATGCACGCGTTGTTGTTTTTTTTTTTTGACCAGAAAATAATATAACGTTTCTACTTAAAAGTAGAAATGTCATAGACCCTTAAATAACACACACACCAAAAAATTATCCGATGAAAGATAATCCCAGCCCATCACCACCTTGCCCCAAAGGCCTCTCTGATCATAGTCGGGCCTCAGAGGGATACAACCAAGTCCACATGGGACTCACCCTGGACCGCATATACGTCGGTACAATTTTTTTTTTTACCACAGAACACTACAATATTTATACCCAAAGGTTATCCGATGCGGGATAACCCCGCACGTGTTGCTTTAATGGGCCTAATTTAGTTGATCATTTTTAATATTATTAAAATAATTAGGGTGAAGTCTATTCATTTCAAGGCAAGTATTTATAAAAAGAAATGTATTGTTTCAAGGGATACTATCAAATAGAAAAAAATACCAGTTGTGCTTTTGTTTTTTACTATGGTATTTTGAATATTGTGTGTTTTTTATTACAATTAAACTGTCAAATTATTTTCTCATAAACAAATATTTTCAATTGAATTGATCAAATTAATCAAAATGATAAAGTTTTGTAGTATCCAATAAATTCAAGACATGTGTCCACACACACAAAAAAAAAAGAAAGAAGAGAAATGATAAGCTTAACCTTTTGTTTGGTACGAAGAAAAATTGGCTAGCTGAAAAAAGAGATAGAAAACGGATAGAAAAGAGTTTCTTTTGATTGGTATAAAAAAAAAAGTGAACGGAATAAAAAAATCAAGTGACAGCTAGGCCTTCCCGCCCACTATTTATTTTCCGTCCAAAAGTGGGCAGAAAAGTGGGACAGTTGGTATGAGGTTTGATTAATTATTTTTATGCTCTTCAATGGATAAAGCTCTACAATGGTGAGTTTTCTTATAGCATCCCACATGTGGGCCACATGGCTAATTTATGTAATAGATAGATACTTTTTATTATTTTGTCTTTGTTCTTTTTTTGACTTTTTACTATAACAAATAAATTATTTTTTAGACAAATTAATCTTTTTATCCTTGAATATACTTGTAAACTGTCATAATTTCAATCCAAAACTTACACATTTATCAAGAAACACTTTTAAATATCTTATATATATATATATTGCAATTATTTTTGGTATGCATATTTTTATTTATTTATTTTTATATCTAACTAGAGCAAAATTGAACGTTTAAAAATCTTAAAAAAATTATTTACCATAAAAAATTAATTTTATTTGTATGGGTATAATGGTAAATTAAGTACATTTATATTTTCTTTTATTCCACTTTTTTCTCTAATACCAAACAATAGAAAATTACTTCTCCCAACTTTCCATCCATCGTACCAAAGACAAAAGAGGAAAAAATGTTTTTCTTTCCTTCAAGGATGGAAAATCCATTCCTCCCACTTTTCTATCCTTATAATTTTTCATCTCTTCTACCAAACAAAGTATAAATATTATTTTTAGTTTTGTATCTTCATTTTTTTATCCAGAAAAATGCACCAATATGTAAATTATTTTTATATTCTTATTTTCAATTAATGTCATTTTTTAATTAATAGTTACAAATCATTCAAAGCAAAATTAATTCCTCCAAAATTAATTCGTAACAAAAATAAGGAGATTAAAAGCTTTATTCAAATTAATTGGATTGATTTGTAATAAAAAATTCACTTAATATTTTTAAGGGTAGAATTGTAAATTGAGCATATATATATTTCCTTTCTTTTCCTTTTTCATCAAATACCAAATGATGAAAAATATATTCCTTCTATTTTTCATCCCTCCTACCAAACAAAAAGAAGAAAAAATAACTTTATTTTCTCAATGGATAAAAAATTTATTCTTTTCACTTTTCCTTCATTCCTCCTTTCGTACCAAACGGACTATAAAGAAGAGTAATCAAACTGACATGGCCTATTGGAGCCAACATGGTCTTGCAGAATTGATACAAGCAACAGTGCTATAACAGACACTATGCCATAAAAAGCACCAAAGATCAAGGAAAGGCTGGGCACATCCTAGTCACATTACAATTGACAAAATAAATCCTTGTATAAAAAGAGACAAGAGTGGCACTACGAAAATTTGAGGACAACTTCGGCATGACTCGTCTTCCCTACTGTGAAAATAAGGCACGAAATTGAGAGTTTGTATCCCTACCCTATCATCGACGGGTACCCTTGAATTGAGACTCCTAAAGAGAACTTGGAACCTATTGGATCTAATGGCATACCGTTACTCGATTGATCCAATTGACTAAGATGGCGGGGTTTTGCACCTAAGGACATGACAGTATGACCTTTTTCAAAAGAGAATTGAGAAAACGAGCATGATTGTAACCTCGACTTCGAGCAAGATTTTGAAAGTTTAGTCTGCTCGAGCAAGTTCCCAGTGTATGACTTACTCCTTACTGGATTGAACTTGATTGAAATCTGGAAGAACTCCTAAGGCACTAGGAATTAATGGACTAGATCAATATATGAAATGATGAAACACGTGAATTGATGACTGGATAATCAAAACTGTATAAGTCTCATTTACTGGACACCTCGACAAATGCCTTGAAAAATGGTTTAGAGAGGAAAAGGAAGACCTTGTGTAAGTGTGCGCTAACAGTGGACATAAGCTTTTGTGGTCATAGTTCTACAGTAACCAGTCGCAACCCTTGACCTCATGAGTCTCCTCTTACCTCGACTATCGTACTCTTGCTCGATGGTCAAGTCCAAACTGTGTTCAATAAAATATCACATTTGTCTAATTAATATTGAGATACGTGACTTGTGGTGAACGACCATCGATATCACTGTTGTCAAGAAAGTTATAGGTGGGACACAAGTGTCTGTACAACACTGACCTCCGTACAAGAGAAGGGTCCTTGACCTGCACGAGTACTGTGCAATAAATAACTTTATCACTTGTACCTACGGTGCACACTTTTATTTGATTTGAGATAAAACATCTTGACTAATGAGAGTATTTACCCTCTCTACTTACCTGAGAAACTTTTTGTCCACCGGCTGATCTTGATAGTTCTTTCATTCTATCCTTATAATCTACTAATCTCTTATAATACACTGGCATGTATAAATCTCTTTTAACTCCTCCCTCCTGCATGCTTAGTGTAGCCTTTACTCATTGGAAAATGAATTGTTTCCAAACAAGTCTTATTTCCAATCTCTTGGGGCTGTTTGGTAATGGAGTTTTGGGGGTAAGGGGTTTGACAAGATGAATTTGGAAAAAATAGTTCAAAAGACCCCAAAATTTCATGTTTGTATGAAAAATTCAGTTATGAGTTTTTAAACCCGTCTCATAGTTGGTCCGAAAATTAAACCCATGATCACGAGTTTCGTCAAATCTAGGAGAGGGTGAGTTTGAGAAGATGGATAAGGAGTTAAGAACCCAAAAAATAATTGTACCCTTTAACATGTGTATGAATTAAATTGATCAAAGGTAAAATAGTCATTTATAAGATAAATAATTGTTAATAATTATGATATATCTGTGGGTCTTATATGTGTACGTATTGTATACCAAACATGAGTATGAATCGAATTAAATGTTAAATCCCATTTTTACAAATAAAAGTTTAAGTTTGGAAGGGTTTAGAGAAGTCAATCTAAACCCTTCTCCAAAATTCATCCAAACAAACCCTTGATGTGTTTGGTTTGGGTGAAGGTGATGGCACATAATGAAAAATTTAAAAGAAAAAAGAGAAGAAAATGAAAAGAAACTATGAAAAAAAATAAGGAAAACTGATGGGTGATTGTAGGTATTTGAAGTTGATCTCATTAGCAAGATAAAAATAAAAAATTGTAATAAGGTGAAAAATATTTTTTATTGTACAGAGGCAAGGAAAATACAAATTTTTTCTTGCAAGGAGAAGGAGAATCAATGAATGTTGATTTCTAGGGTTTCTTCACTTCGCCAGAGTATTTTTCTATCTTCTTTGATTAACTACTCAATGAGTCAATGTCTTCTGTCACTCTCTCTCTCTCTTCGTCCAGACGGTAGTAGGTTCAGTCTCTCGGCGATTCTCTCTACCCAAGAATCAACTTCTTCGGTTGAATCTATATCATTGAAGATGAGCCATCATTGGAAGCTAATGTGTTTTTGTTACACCCAAGGCAAGCGCACTAATGTAAGCTCCTCTACCTTAACTAGCTCGATTCAACTAAATTCATACATGATTACACAGACACAGACACAGACACACAGACAAGTGATTTGCGTTGGGTGCTAATGGAACTGGGTCCTCGATTAAATTTTATATGGTTGCGGTAGTTGGATCTTTAGGTTTATTGCATGCTATACGTTCATACTTTTTGATTGTCAGACATTAATTTGTGATCATTTGGAGGAAAACTTAATTAAACCACTGTGGTCTTCAATTCCAATTCCAAGCCATGACTTCCATCACCCAAACCAGGCAAAAGAATCAAGTCTATTAATTGATTAGTGTATATTTTCTTGGGAAATTTTGTGGACTTATTTGGTGATAAGTCCATCAAGGAAACTTGTTTAATATTAAATCTATTTTGATCTCTATTGTCCAAAAGACTTAACTAAGACAAATTTGAAAACAAATAACTTCTAAATTTTAGGAGTTTGCCTAACATTAAAATTCTTTCTCTCATATATATACATATATAGATGTAGAGAGAAATAAATAAATATATATAACATTAAAAACAAAAAAACAGTAATATTCAAACACAAAAACAAAATAGTAGCATTCAAACACAATAAAATAGTAATATCGAATATTAATATTTGAAAAAATAACAGTAATAAAATACTAAATAAAAACATTAACATGCTCAACAAAAACAGTAATATACTCAACCAAACAAAAATAAAAAATAGTAACATGGAATATTCAAACCCAAAGAATAGTAATATCTAAAAAAAACAGTAACATATAACTGGTACCAATAATTCAATCATGGTTAGTTACCAAATTAATTATCTTTCAAGTATTGCTAGTTCAAACACACATTGCTACTTAGAGAGCAGCCTAGGTCCGAAAAAAAAAAAACCTAAGCCCCAATAAAAATAAAATGAAAATCTTCAATTTATACATATGTAAAAAATTGTTTTTCAAACTTGGCTTGAATTTGAATCAAGAATTGAATCAAAAGTAAAAATTCTATCCCTGACCGACACTGAATCATCAAAAACCTTCCTGACCATCGAATGCCCACTTTCATTATCATTATCTGGTCTGATCATTATTTGGTCTGATCTTTACCAGAACCTATCCAACCAAAAAAGCTCATACAGACTTATGAACTGAACGAACACAAATGAGAGAAGGTTTTTGCCGTAAGATAAGATATCGGAATGCCCATTGTAGTTTCAGACGAATGGGGAAAATTCATCGGAACTGGAGTTTTAGACGAGCTATGCCTTTCCGTGGGTGTGAGACTTGAAGACATAGCCTGTTCCTTTGTGAAGGGGGCGTTCGCTGGCCCCAGGGAGAGAGAGATCTTTGAATTTGAATTTCAAATTTATGATGGAGATTTATTGGTATGTTTGCATTGACATTGAATTAAGAGATAATAATTTCCAAGATAGGAAATTAATTTAAATTATTTTCAAGGAAGGGTATTTTTGAGTTTAAAAAAATATTGAACTTAACTACTTATTAGTAATCCCCAAATAAGTTTTTTTGACGGACTAAACTCATTATAAGCCCCTTAAGGAGGATTCAATCCCAATTTTCATAAATTCTTTGATTTCTGTAAGATTCAAACCCAACTGCAGTGCATTTATGGGACATAGTTTTAAGAAAATTGAGCAAGGTTTGTTATCTTATTCTTGGCACTTAGTTTGACAACTACTAATTTTTTTTTGATTATTCTAAAAAAATGTTTTTTTGGAATATGAAGAGAGACGTCCATTTGTAATGAATATGATAACCAGAAAGAAGTAAATGTTCTAGGAGCAATTCCAACCCACTCTCTATTTCCTATTTTTTAGCTATTTTACCTAGTCAAACACCTAAATCCTCTCCAACCCGCTCTCTATTTCCCATTTGACCTTTTTGGCTCTCCAAATTTGGAGAGTTATTCAGCCTCGCCAAAACTCCTCTCTCTCTCTCCTTTTATATATATATATATATATATGCTGCCGAAACAATATATGCCGCAATCC
>CM042197.1:4230330-4264619 GCA_023539305.1 Ilex asprella
TCCTCAGCTCCGATGCCGAGAACTCTATTGGGTTGAATTGGATAAAATTTTTGGTTAAATTGAATTTTGGGTTAAATATGACCGTTAAAAATATGGCGATGATGTGGTAGGCTGCATGATATTTTTCAATTTAAATTATTGGAAGTTAGTTGAAGTAGTTAGCTAAAATAGAGAGCGTGGTTGAAGTGAACTTGTAAAAATGACTTTCTAAAATAGAGAGTGTAATATTTAAATATATTTTGAATAACTAAAATGGAGAGTTGGATTGGAGTTGCACTATTCAAGTGTATTGTGTAATTCTTTTATTGTGGCAAAGTACTGGTATATGACAATGGTACACAATAACCACATGACCTTCACTACCAACCTCGGAACTTCGTGCAGACACCTTTATACCCGGACAGAGCAAGCTTGTATTTGGTTAATTTTGGGTCTGAGTCTTGGTGCAAGACTTTGAGTGGCCGGTGTGTATGTACTGTACACAAAAGTTCGAGTGACAGTGTCTTGTTGAGAAATAGTTTTCTTGATTTGTTTGGGTGCTTCTGTGCATTGATTATTCAGATATACATGGAAAATAAGCATTTACTTCTGCTTCACATGCTTGCATATGCAGCTTTAAAAATTATGGTTTTTGAGGGTGGATCTCAGCTGGTTTCCTTGACAGTACTAAGGGTCCAAACTCCAAAGTATTTATGCCATCCACAATCTGGTAATAAATATGGACCATATTTTGCTTACATTCTATAGGAATTCTGTATTGATGTTAATTGTAATGCACAACTCAAAGGTTGTAGTTCTCACTACAGTTTGCCTTTGCACAGATGGATGATACAAACCACAAAGAGATTCGGTGAGGTCTTCTCCAGATTAAGTGCTGATGAGTTCAAAAAATATGCGCTCTGTCTCAACAGCTAGATTACTTTCTTGTGCTTGATTTTGAGGGAAAAGCAGGTTTAGTTTCCTATTCTGATGGCTGATGCCAGAGCCAGAGACATGGATGTCGTGGATTTGTTCCACAGGTTCTGCTAATGTATATTTATGTTGCGTACAATATGGATTTGACTAATATTACTGTCTGTTGTAATAAATTTTGTTCATTTTTCCCAAGTGTTGAATATGACTTTTACTTCACTTGGTCTTTCTTCATGTACAACTAACTTTGGAAAAATGAAAATCAGATCTGTAACTGTAACAAGTGAAACATAACATGTCGGGAGGACATGAGATTGTATTGAAGTATATGTGTAGACTGTAACTTCATAGGAAGACTGGAAGAGGATGGTTACATGTGTTGCTTCTTGTTATGCTGTAATATAAACTTTTGCTAATGACAAGTTTTAGGAGAAATCCTCATATTTGTGCCTCAACACTTTCCAGACTCCTAAAAGTTGCCTTGTTGAATATGCTTGGTGGACATTCTTTACTACCGTTGTCTTCATTAGCATCCAGTAAAATTATTTTTTGGAAATTTAACCAGAGGGGTTATTTTGCTTTTGCTGTAGATGGATTTTCATTTTGTACAGTTATAACCCTGTTACCGGATGGTTATATTTTTGCCTGGACTTATTCCCAATATATGTTTGGACGAATGATCTGTATCCATAACTACGATTTTCAGTCACTTTTATTAGTCTTTTTCTCCTCTTCTTTTCCATTTTTGTTTTACGGGTTTGCGAGGCCCTCAGCAATGACTGAACAAATAATAAATGAATATATTTACGAAAAATATGGAAAATCAGAGTTCATTTCCTCTTTCTTTGCTATCTTTGACACATTGCCCTTGGGGGTTTGCTGATGCTATTTTGATATATCGAGACCATGTGGTCAAAATTCTTAGCCTATGGAGATTGTTCTGAAAAGTTACTGCAACTATACTGTGATATTCATGAAGATCCAAAAACAGTTTATGCCTATATTGTGCGAGGCAATGTAAGGCCTGTACATTTCCTGTGTCTGGCATGATACAGCTATCCCATTTAAGGAAGTCATTCAGCAATCTGAAGCTTGGATGGCTGGATATCTGTTGTGGAGAGAGGAGCTCAATGTGCATCAGTTGCAACTTGGTGAGTTAATAGTTTTGGAGAGCTAATAATGTTAGAATAATTTGATTTAACCTTTCAAATGACACTAATTCCCTGAAGGCCGAGCTTCAAATTTGATTACATATGAATTTGACAATTGCTACATTAAGCTAATACCAGATTCTATTGGAGATAGAAATGAAAAGAGGACATTTGGATTTCCCTCCCAGACATTATATATTTGAAAAATGATTAGGCCCTTGGAGTGGAGCCATAACATAAAATTGGACCGTCGACAATCCAGTTGATAAGCTTAAAAAGAGAACAGAAAAATCCCAGCAAGTACAGGATATTATGATGGTTATAAATTTCATTTATATTTTGTTGCCTCTTTTTAAATTTTCTGTACTCACTACATTCTGTATGCATTCAATTTATGTTATACAAAAGGATAATATCACATCGGATGTTGGATGGAAAATTTGTAAACCCTGGCCTGCTAAAATGGAATGCTAGTTCCAGCTTGGTTTGAGATATTCAATGAATGGAAAGCAAAACAAGTTCTCAGAACATTGTTTGCTGACATATACTTGGCTTACATGAACTAGCAAGTTGAAGAGAAAAGTCCCTCAGAAACATCAAGTATCAAGAATGAAGCTCCCCCCTTATCTCATAGAAAGGATATCAAATTGAAGGGCATCTATCCAAACTTCTACCAGAGGAGGTGAGTACTCAGGAACATTTAATTTCAGGATTCGGATGAATGATTGCATATTTCTCTTCCATGGTTTCCTATTATGTGGGTTCTTGTATGTCCCTGTTGTTTGAGTTGAGTATCAGTAACATCAAGCAGAAACTGTATGGAGGGTTTAGAGCATAAAACTGAAACCTCAATGAATGTAACCATTGAAGTGATAACTGTTCAATTTGATCTTGTGATGGATTGGGTTGCATTGTGAATGAAGTATTTCTACCTTTTGGTCAGTGAGGATGCAGTTGATGAATTATTGCTTTCGTATCTGGTTATTCAGTTGGCCACCCAAATGTTCAGGTTGGGATGTCGGGTTCCCCTTTTGCCTGGACCAAATTACACTCCTGGTTCGTTTGTTTCTAGTTTCAGTTTCTCTCTTCAAGTTGTTGCTGATTTTTTTTGGGTTTTGTTAAATCCAGGCCATAGGAATGCTCACAGCTTGGAATTGATGACACAAAAAACATATCCAGAGGAGCAATGCTACATGGACTAAAAAAGTAGACTTGATAATTACAACCATTGATTTCACTGTAGGTCCCAGTATTTATTGGGGACCTACCGTCTATTTAATGATTGGGATTATCAAGTCCTACTTTTTAAGTCCATCTAATATTACTCTATCTAGAGTGTTGTAGCACAGACTCCCTTATAGTGCATGCACTTTTGCAGAGTACTGCAGAGAGAAACCCTAATTCTTCTGAAAAGGTCAATTAGTTGTTCTTCTGTTAATTGTTGGCTCTGTATATTGATTCGACATCTAATTTTGAAGGCAATCATTAGGTAGTTAAAATTTTTAGTTCCTCTCTCTCTCTCTCTCTCTCTCGTGCACGTGTAGTGCCTATCCTCTGTTATTTATTCCTATGATAAATGGTATTTCCTTTGCTTACAACGTTCCTAAATCGAGTTAAATTCTTATCAAATAGTGTGTTTTAAAAATATATTAATCCACATAATTATATGTCTATAAGATAAAATTACATACATTAGATATTATCATGATTTGAGACAAAAAACTCACTAATTAAATTGTCCTAAAACATGTCATTTGTTTGAAGTAGTGCTTATAAAATATTTAAATAACCCGTATTGGTAGTGTAATGATGTGGGGTTGGATTCGGGATGAATTTTAAACTCGAATGTCCTGAGTTCAATCTTCGTTCTTGACTCTTGAAGTTTTGACTCAAATGTCTTGAGTTCAATCTTTATTCTTGACTCTTAGACTTTTTTGATATATATAACTTATAGGTAATTGCAAGTAATCGAGATTTACTCAATGTGTCTAATGTGACTTTGAGTAAATTTTGCATTGAAAATGACAAAAAAATCCCTTATTTGTTTTTATTTGGAGCCGTTGTCCTTCCTTGGAACACTTTGAATGCCCAAACACCCATTTTCACTTGTCGACTTGTATATGCATATGCTGCTGCATTTGAAGGTAACATCAATACATACACATATTTGGCGGTAACCTTTTTTGGTGGGAAAATGAAACAAAATCTACAATTTACTCAACATTCCCCAATCACATTCCAAACACGTGTCAACAATCTGTAACATCAACGTATCTAAATTAGCCACGTAAGCCATTAAACGCAAGCCCCGGTTTTGTATTCCGTTCGATTGGTGCGTGACACACTCGCTAATTTCCTGCGCGTGGCAATGGTATCCTAAATATCACTTGAGAATCCCTTCTCTCTACACCTCCGCCCTAGTCGTCTTAAGATCATTATATAACAGCGAGAGAGTGAAAAACAGAGAGCATCAGGAGAGAGAAAAAAGGAAGAAAAGCTCAACAAAGCAAAACCCAAACCCCAATCTTCACGGAACCAGAAAGACTTGAAGCCCAAAGCAACGACAGTGGTATATATATAAGCAGATATATATATTTTTCTTCGATGATTTCTAGGGTTTCTTTTTCTCGCTCCTCTTCAATCCATATTGTTATCTGATCAATGAATCAAGCAGTTCACAAGGTCAGTGACTCCTTATTCCCTCTAATTTATGTTTTCCGGACACCCAATTGAATAAACGACAAGATTATTCACCACCCGTTTCGTGTGTGTATGTATAGATTTTATAATAGAAATCCGTATATTGAGATATTTATACAGACATAGCTGGTTCTTGTCATGCGATTGTCTCGGTCAGCTTCGATTGCGAAGAGAAGGAAGGATCAGAAATTGGGTAATTGTAGGGCTAGGAAAAAGCACAAGAGGCTCGACGCAATTTGTGAAAAGGCGTATAATCGGAACCATAGTGGCGTTAAAGCCGAAACAAGTGAGGGTAATGCTGAAACTGGATTGGTGGGGAGTGAATTGGAGCTGCGTCGGAGCACTAGGGTTCGGAAGGCTCCGGTGGTGCTTGATGCATCGCCCCCGCTGCCAAAGAAGCGGCAGAAAATTGATAAGAATAGGGGATTTGATTCTCCTGGGAGCGTTAAGATGGAAGATGAGGTGAAGAGTGAGCCTCCTTGTTCCACTTCGGGGGGTTTGGAGCAGGAATTGGATGGTTGGAAGTCCAGGTTGAGATCAAGGGCTAGAAACGCCAGTTTTCGTGGGAGGGAAAAGGGGGAGTATTTGCTGAGAGGGAAAAGAAAACTATTTATGGATTTTGATGGGGTTGTGGAAGAACCCAAGTTAAAGGTTGTAGAGTTGAATCAGGAGGAGGAGGGGCTGGAGGTTGGGAAGTCGACCGTTGTTAAGTCGAAGAGGCCAGGTAGAATTAAAGCTTCAAATGTTTTGAGGAATGAGGATCAAGGGATTGGGTTAGGGGGTGTCAAAGAGGATAGCAGAGAGATGAATAAAGGGGAGGTGCTAGTAGTGACAGATGGATCATGTGTAAATAATGAAATGGAATGTGGAAATGATGGGGAAGTAAAAGATGACAAAGCTGCTCCACAATCGATTGAGAATGAGGGGAGTGAAGTTCAGAATGGTTTACAGCTCGAAGAGTGCCGAGACGATGGCAACTTGGTATTCATGGAACAAAATAGACAGGTGGAACAATCAAATTGTTTGAAGGAGGGAGAGAACCAAGGGGATGCTGGAGAGCTTGGCAGGGTTTCTAGTGACCAAGTGGAAGATGGTGGATGTCATAATAAACAGTTGGGTGATGAGAATCCCAAGAAGGTGGGCGAGACTTCTCGTGCTCTAACTTATGAATTTAACAAGCCTCGTATAAAAGAGGGAAGAAGATGTGGTTTGTGTGGGGGAGGGACTGATGGCAAACCTCCAAAAACATTAGTGCATTATGGTGCTGGGAGTGATAATGAGGCATATAGTGGATCTTCTGCTTCTGAGGAGCCTAACTATGACATTTGGGATGGCTTCGGTGATGAACCTGGCTGGCTTGGACGCCTATTGGGTCCCGTAAATGATCGTTTTGGAATTGCTGGAATCTGGGTTCATCAACACTGTGCCGTTTGGAGTCCAGAGGTATTGTTTTCTTACAATGCCTTCTTGTCCTTTACTTTTTTCGCCATGCTGATTGGTAGAAATATGCTTTATTGATCATGCACATATATATTTTTTGCTTCCCTTTGATTCTGTATTTCGTATATAAATACACGGTAGCTGATGACTCTATCACATAGCTTTATCCCTTGTGATACCTCATTTTTAAGTGCACAGTGTAATTCATCTCTTTATTTGTTACTTGAATAATAAACATGGTGAACTTAATGTTGTTTCTTTGAATCCCTTTATCTTAGATTCTATAACTGCTTCCTTGATGGGAACCTTAGGCACCTGTGGGCTTATAACTTGTATCTTGCTCGTATTTGGATTGTTCAGGATGTTTCTGAAGTTTGAGCACAACCCAAAAGTTTATCTGCCTCCTTTGAATTTGCCCTTGTGTATTCGAGGGCCTTCACTTTTTTGCTTGCGTTAGCCTTATTCTTCACCTCTTATTGAGTTTCATATCTGGCAATGATGTGTGCTATTTACAGAAGACTGTGACCATGGTCTATTCGTGAGCAACGAATAGTTATGTATGATTGTGTTATCTTCCTTGGGTGAGGTGATGGGCATGGCCGGCAACATGATTTTTGCTTATCATCCTGCATGGCAATTAAGTGCTACTTGATTTTTAGCAAATTAATGGAGCTATTGCTAAAACTTTGAGAGCTACTACAGCTAAGAGTAGATTTGGATTTCCTTGAGTAAACTATGCAAGTGGGGATGTCTTGGGAAATGGATACCACCTTGCAAGTTTCCAGTATTCTTTTTATAAGAGACGGCCTTTTTTTGCAAATTCTTTGCTAATTCTCTTGCCAGACTGTTTTTCCAGGTAGGCGTGGGCGGTTTCTGATTTCTCTCTAGCATAGCCTACTTCCGTCCCTAGCTACCTTATCCATTAGTGTCATCAGCACTGTCAGGATGTACTAAAGTCTTTATTACCATGTAAGCCACCACTATTGTGGCTCATTTGCATTTATGACTAGCTGCAGCCTGCATTCATGTTGGGGACTGCGCACACCTCCATTTATTTTCTACGGGAATAGGAGCTTGGTTAAAGTTTCTTGACTGATTTATATTTAGCCTTTTGATAGTATGTATGGGATTTGATGATGCCGGTCCTCTGTAGTGTCTGAATTTCACAAGCACAGGTGTCCATGAGAGAACAAATATTTTGATCCCAGTTTGAATTAAGCTCATTTCCTATTTAGGCTTTAGATTTCTCAGCCATCTTACTGGCCAGAATTCTACCTCCAAAAAATATAGACTCAATTTCTTCCTAAATTGATTGTAATAGTCTAGGAGTCTTGGTCATCAGTGCCTCTGTGAGTAGAATTGCTGTGCTTTTATCTTCCAATTCTTTGTGTCTTAAATCCGATTAGACTTTTTAAAATTGATATTTGTTCTTCCTTATTTTTTTCCATCTATTTACGCAAAAGAGAGCAGTTTTGTATTGTTGTTTTTGTTTTCGTTTTCCTTGAAACTGAACCCGTATGAGCTTGTAATTGCACTTCATTTGTACCAGTGAGATCGTGCGTGTGTGTTCTATCTGAGTTGGTTTCCTTAGTTCTAGGATTATTCAGTACTTTTTTGATTATGTTTACTGATATTGCATATTTGAAAGATTATACCATCTCAAGTCTTGCTTTATAATGTATCCTGTTTGTAGGAAGTAAGCAACAAATCTTAATTGCTTGACTTTCGACACCTTTGATCCATATCTGCTACACCTACTTTCCAGCCTTTTTTAAGTCTAATTCCTGATTGTTTCACTACTGGAATTTCGATCCTTCCATCGGTTATCTTTAAATTAACTATTGTGTTCCAATATATTTCATTTTTTCCAAAATTTTCCAGGTTTATTTTGCTGGTTTGGGATGCTTAAAAAATGTTAGGGCAGCACTGTGCAGAGGAAGGGTATTAAAATGCACCCGTTGTGGGAGGCCAGGGGCGACCATTGGATGTCGTGTTGACCGATGTCCAAAAACTTACCACTTGGTTAGTTTCTTACTGATATTTCTTCTATAAGCTAGTATCTTCCTCGCTGCCACCTGCTCTTCCTCGTTCTTCTATCTTTCTTTTCTTTCTTGATTTTGCTGTAATCCAGTGTATTACTGACTCCCAAATAAACTTTATTATTTGCTTATTGCTTTATATTTTGCATCCTTTGATTTTGCAGCCTTGTGCACGAGCTAATGGTTGTATTTTTGATCATCGCAAATTTCTGATAGCCTGCACAGATCACCGGCATCTCTTCCAACCTCATGGCCCTCAAAGTGTGTACCGGTTAAAGAAAATAAAAGCTAAGAAAATAAAATTGGGGATGAGAAAGCTTTCAAATGATGCCTGGAGGAAGGACCATGAAGCAGAAGAAAAATGGTTAGAGAACTGTGGTGAAGATGAAGAATTTTTAAAGCGGGAGAGCAAGAGGCTCCATCGAGATTTGTTGAGGATTGCACCTGTATATATTGGTGGCTCAAACTCGGAAAGCAAAATGCAATTTCAGGGTTGGGAATCTGTTGCTGGGCTTCAAGGTGTCATCCAATGCTTGAAGGAGGTTGCCATTATACCTCTATTATATCCTGAATTTTACAATAATCTGGGGCTTACGCCTCCTAGGGGAGTTCTGTTACATGGACATCCTGGTACAGGAAAAACTTTGGTAGTGCGTGCACTAATCGGTTCATGTGCTCGTGGGGATAAACAGATAGCCTACTTTGCTCGCAAAGGTGCAGATTGTTTAGGAAAATATGTTGGTGATGCTGAGCGCCAGCTGAGACTTTTGTTTCAGGTTGCTGAGAAATCTCAACCATCTATAATATTCTTCGATGAGATAGATGGGTTAGCACCTTGCCGCACTAGGCAGCAAGATCAGACGCACAGTTCAGTTGTGTCCACATTGCTTGCTCTAATGGATGGTTTAAAATCTCGAGGTTCAGTTGTAGTAATTGGGGCTACAAATCGTCCTGATGCTGTTGATCCAGCTTTAAGACGGCCTGGGAGATTTGATAGAGAAATTTATTTTCCACTGCCATCGGTTAAAGATAGAGAAGCTATCCTCCTGCTTCATACACAGAAGTGGCCGAAGCCTGTTGGTGGATCATTGCTCAAGTGGATTGCCAGGAGAACTGTAGGATTTGCTGGTGCTGACCTGCAGGCTCTTTGTACTCAAGCTGCAATTATTGCTCTGAAGAGAAGTTGCCCCTTGCAGAAACTTCTGTCCACATCTGGAGAGGAAGCTCCTCATGGTAAACGCCCTCCCCTTCCCACTTTTACCGTGGAGGAGAGGGATTGGTTGGAGGCACTTTCTTGCATGCCACCTCCATGCTCTCGAAGAGAAGCTGGAATGGCTGCAAATGATGTGGTGGCCTCACCTCTTCAAGACCATCTTTTGCCTTGTCTGCTACAACCACTTTCCAGATTGCTTGTGTCCTTTCACCTAGATGAGCGAGTCTGGGTGCCGCCGCCTCTTTCTAAAGCTGCTGCATTAGTAAAAAACATCATTATGTCTGCTTTGGAGAGGAAGAAGGTGCGAAGTGATTGTTGGTGGTCCCATGTTCATGATTTGCTTCAAGAAGCAGATGTTGCAAGTGAGATCCAGAGTAATCTTTCACATGCCCATATTTTAGTTGGAAATGAGAACTTTGCCCAGTTTGAACCTTCAGATGATAATAGTGATGATTACAGTTTGAAGCCTGAACCTTCCAAACTGCACCGTGTGGTTGCTCACACTAGTCTGTTGCAGAACATGTCTGTTGCATCAGGAAAAATATCAGGATTTCGCATATTGATTTCTGGAAATCCCAGATCTGGCCAGAGGCATCTTGCTTCTTGCCTTCTCCACTGCTTTGTAGGGAATGTTGAAATTCGGAAGGTTGATTTGGCTACAATTTCTCAAGAAGGACGTGGAGATGTGATGCAGGGGTTAACACAAATTTTAAGTACGTTTACTTTTCTTTGTTGTCCTTTTAAGCCAGAATTAATTCTTAAATAGTGCCTGTTTCAAGCTTTAAACTCCACTTTGTCATTTTATAACTCCTATTGTGCCCCTAGTCTTATCCCTGTACATTGTCTGTCTTTTTTCCGACAATTTGAGCTGGATTTTTGCTGTTCCATTTTCCAGTCACTGATCAAGATTTTAATTGCAATGGCAAATTTATTTAACCTAATGACCCAATGTAATAAGAATTTAAGAATAAAAAGGTTTTATCGGTTGATCAAAACTTCTTATTGACTGTGTTATTTCTAGACTTTAGAGGCTAAATATAATGCACATTTGTCTAAAAATTTGTTCGGTGGGAAATTTGAAAACCGTCTTTAAGTTGGTTAGCTTGGGATGTGATGTGGGTGGTATGGATGCAAGGTGTTGGCATGTGCTTTAGAATCATATATATATATATATATATATATATATATATCTACTGACTACTGGATGTGAGGATTGACATTAGTCTGAGGTTGAGATGTGGCACATGACTGTCTGGAAACTAAGGACACTTATGCAGACATATAACTTTTTAAAACATGGTTGCGTGATATTGATTTTAAAATGGTTCCTGTGCCAGTAGTTACTGTAGGTCTGGTACTTAGAATCTGGTGAAGTTGCATGTCATGGTAAAGGGTTCATCTGCCATAACGGTATCTTTTGTATCATCCATATCAAACTATAGATTGGATGTAATCCGGACCTTATTGAAAAAGTTCCTGAGACACAACGTGGAAGAATCACAATATTGAGAAATTGACTCTACATAACGTACCATATGTTGTTTGAGGACTTTATCCTTGTGGGTTGCAATTTATTGTGTTTTGTACAACATACTCTCCTTTGACTTTTTGTATTAATTTCACCCTTAGGTACAGATGCAAGTTATTGGAAATTAAAGCATTCATGCAGACACGTAACGTATTAACACATTATTGCATGAGACTGATTTTTCCATCCTGTAATGGTTCCTGTGACAGAAGTTAACATGGGTCTTTAACTTTGTATCTGGGTCTGCCATAAAACGATTCCTTGTGTATAACAAAGCTATGAGGGGATCTAATCCAGACCGTATTGTAAAGGTTCTTGAGACACAACGTGGAAGAGTCACAATATTGACAAACTGACATTATGATATTCCATCTGTTGTATGAGTACTTCATTCCACTTAAAATGTCTATAGATGGAAGATCTAGTAGGTTGTAATTATTCTGTGGTTCACAGCCCAACTATCTTTTGACTTTTTTGTATTGCTTTCACCCTTAAGTATTGAATTCTCAGTATTGCATACTTAGTTTTTTTTTTTTTTTGCCTTGAAATGTGGCTCCTTGTGTGATCTAAGTATACTCTTAATTGTTTGTATCTCTGCTATTGTGTTTTGCCAAGCTAATGTTATCCCGATCCCGATCCCAATCCCTTCTTAGCTGTACATGCTGTGGGACATCGCTAATTGCCTTCTGTTCTTAATTTAATAAATAGTCTTTATTAGGTTTGGTGTTGTTACAAAGATACATTTGTGGGTTGCATCTTTTGAGGTACTTTGTGCTGTCTATACAAGAAAGGAATTAAAAAAGTCACATGCAGATTTTGAAGTTTGTCAGTTATTCAAAGGTAAGGATTACAACATAGATAAATCCGGTTTTATTGACCTTACAAGCTCAAAGAATAATACCTAACTTGCTTAAATGAGGAAATTCTTGTATGAATGCACACATTCTAATGGTGTGTAAAATTGGGTTGATGAGAAAGATACTCATACTATGAGTTTTTGTGGCAGTGAGATGTGCTAGTGAGAGTTCGTGCATGATATTCATGCCAAGAATTGATCTCTGGGCTGTAGAGCAACATGATCAAGGCAACAAGAAGAATGATTACCATTTAATGAACCTTGAAGTGTCTGAGAACAAGTCCTGTTCACCAAACAGTGAAGTATCTGATAATGAAGGCAAGTCATCTCCATCAGCAAATATGGCAGGGCTCCAAGATGCTTGGCAAAGGGTCTCAGATCTGTGGAGCTCATTTGTTGAGCAGGTGGAGTCAATATGTGTGTCTACATCCTTGATGATTCTGGTATGATTGCCTCTCCTTTAGTTTTTCTTTATTCTGAGGAGTCTGAAGTATCATACTAAAACAAATGTGGTGACATAGAATACAAATATTGTTAGAGGCCTTTGGACTTACAGCATTGGTTACACTGATGCCGGTATTGATGATTGAATCCTCTCTCTCTCTCTCTGTTACACACACACTCTCTCACACACACACAAATAGGACATCTATACATAAAAATACAGGTAGCACTTCATGTTAATGAATTTTAATCATGGACTACCTGGTTTTCTAATTCTATCCAAACGTATTTATATCATGGTTATCTTTAAGGGTGAATTTCTATCTACAGCTGTGTTACTGGTTGTGAAGTGTGCTGCAGGTATGGTGTCTATCAAATCAAACTACTTCGTGTCCCCAAAAACGGTTCCCGAGTGTCCATCCAGCGTTGTCCATAACTCCATTTTGATGTCAAATGGCTAATTACCGATGCTTATGAATGATCCTAGATATGGTAACTACTAGCTAGTATTAATTGACTTGTGTAAGACCATTTAAATGAGTATTCGAAAACTATTTCCAAAGCCAAAATAGACATGTTTTAGGGGTGGAGAGAGTCAAAGCAATTCGCTTGAGTTTTTGCTAAATTTTGATTTTAATTTCTAGGGAAATCTAAGATTTGAGTGAAGCAGAATAACTAAATCACCTGCTGTAGAACGACAATCTTGACCATCCGAAGAATGGAGGGATGAGTGTGTGCAATTTGGCAAGTCCTCCTTTAATAATGCACCATATGCATTTGAAATCTGTATACCATATATTTGTAATGTGCTTGATCTTTTCGTCCACTATATATTTGTCAAATAGAAACATTTCGTATTTTGAATCAATATTGATGTAAATTGGTGCACATAATTTCTGTATCTTTAGCAATCTTGCTCATTTGGGTGCCATTTATGTCAGGCTGCTGATGTCATTGCCTTCTATTAGATATTATCATCTTCTTGCTGGGCAATAATTTCTTCCAGTAATTAATTATGTTGTTTCATTATTTTTACGTTGTAATAGGCTACATCAGAAGTGCCAGTTGCAGTACTTCCTCTCAGAATAAGGCATTTCTTTGAGAGTGACTCACTGGATTGTATTCCTTCAACTCCCTGGGGAGGCACAGTACCCCGATTCTCTGTGTCTGTCGATGAGAATTTCGACCATGATATGGTGATTGATTCATCTGCAGCAAAGTTATCAAATGATTTGGCACGACAGTTTGTTCAGTTGATACATCATAGAACTCATGTCTGTGGAAGTACATGCAAGGAATATAAAGCTTGCAATAACATTGAAGGCGATGCAGATACAATTTGTGCCAACCTGGTTACTGAACCTGTCGCTGAACATGGAACCAAAGGTGAATGCCCTGTTAGTCCTGTTATGAGATTTCCACTTCCACTTCCAACCAAGTATATGAAAGGGAAACCGAGCTTGCTGTCAGCGATATCAGCTTTTGGATATCAAATCTTGTTGTATCCTCATTTTGGTGAACTTTGTTGGGTCACATCCAAGTTAAAAGAAGGTCCCTATGCCGACATAAATGGACCTTGGAAGGGCTGGCATTTCAATTCATGTATAGTTCGTCCTAACAACTCATTAGAAAAGGTAGTTGCTGCTTGTAGCTCCAGCAATGTTAAAAGCAAAGTACAATCTGGTTTAGTTAGAGGCCTAATAGCTGTTGGTTTAACGGCATATAGAGGTGTCTATACATCACTTCGGGAAGTTTCCTCTGAGGTTCGGAAGGTTTTGGAACTCCTAGCTGGACATATTAATGCTAAAATTCAGGCTGGGAAGGATACATACCAATATATTCGCCTTCTATCCCAAGTGGCTTATCTTGATGATATGGTTAACAGCTGGGCATACACACTCCAAAGGTACACCATTGTCATCATTGCTATTTACTTTTGGATTCCTACTCTTTTCGTTGGTTCTTATATAACAAAAATTTCTATCCTTTTAGTTTGGAGGTGGATGCTCAACATACAGAGGCAAGCCCTAAGCCACCTTGTGTGGAATCTGTGGACAGCTCAAATATTAGCAAGGATAATCTCGTGCAGGGTGATGAATACAAACCAAATGTTCCTAATAAGAGCACTCAGGAATCTGTAGTGCAGGACAAAAGTCCCGGGGGATTGGACGCCAAAAACATTGTATCTATTGATCTGAAAGATGATAATTTTCATCACTCAGAAACGGAAGTGAGACCTGCAGTTTTAGAAGAGCTTTCAGAACAGTGTGTCTTGCACCGTGCTGTTGCTGTTCCTCCTATACATTTTCAGGGTTTTTCATCTGCTGCTGATTCATTGGGTGTCAAAGCATCGAATGAGCAAAATGGGGTCAATTCTGAGTCATTTAGGTCAGAAGATTCTGGAAATCGTGCTGATGGCTCTGGAGATTTTGCTACCGTAAGACAATCTAATGGATTTGCATACAAAGACACTGTCGTCCTTCCCAGTGATGGTCCCTGTTCATGTGATTCAGGTTGTGTAAAGCTGTCTAGCACTGGAAAAGAGGGCAACCAAGATAATGGTTTGTCCTTGGCGGGGATTAGTACTCAATCTGAGGATGGAAAACTAAACTCTGCCGGTTTACCAACTGATTCTGGTGTTGTATGTTTGTACCGTTGTTGCTCTAAGTGCCTAATCAATATCTACCATTTAATGCGGAAAATTCTTACTTATGAAGTGGGACTGGAAGGGAGTGATTGGACAGTGGAAGATGTTCATGAAGTTGTGACGACATTGTCTCTGAATCTTCATACGACAGTAAGGAAATTTTTTCTGGCTGGAAGTTCAAGCAATACATTTGAAAAAAATCTGACACATGATTATTATAGCAAATTCTTTGAAGATCGAGAAATGTGGACATGTCTTTGTAAAAATTCAGGAAATAGATTGGTCATACCGATGGAATGTATGTGTGATTCAACAAACAAGAGTACTGCTGCTGAAGTAAATTCCTCTCAGAATCTTCAACAGTGGCTTCATTCAAAATATATCTACAGAGACGGTGTGCTGTCCAATGTGGATCCTGAAAAGGATACTTCTTGTCACTGTAAATTTAAGACATTATGCCTTTGTTCTCTTATAGAGTGGATAGTAATGGCCAAGCAGCCTTTAGATTGATGTGATCCTGTCACATCTTTAATTGGCTTCCCCTTGGCAAATTTTGATGTACTTGCGGAATTTAGGAATGAAATTTCCCTCAAGAGATGTAAAAAAACAAAATTTTGTCATCTGAGTGTCAGTTTAATCGATGCTCTTCCATGGACAACAAATTTTGTCTTTCTGGCATACAAGCCAATCTGCCTTATGTAAGTAGCATTTGGAATTTTTTTGATTCTTCATTTTATGTAAATTTATGATGTTGCGATTATCGATTTCTTGATTGAGCAAAGCATTGAATTGAATTTTATTTGTTATCATTCTGTCCTCCAAATTTTTGTGGTTTGTAATGGGCAGTTGTTGGCTGGAAAGGAAGGAGGACTCATACAGAGACTGCGGAGTTTAGGTATGAAACTTCCCTTGAAATGTATAAATTCAAAATTTTGTCTTTCAAGTATCAGTTTAATACTCTCTGGGTACAACCAAATCTGCATTATGTGAAGTAGCTTTTGGAATATTTTGTATTCTTAATTTGATGATCCTGCTGTAAGTGATAATTTATGATGTTCTGATTATTGATTTCTTGATTGAGCACAAACGTTGAAAAAAACCCACCTTTTTTGTACCCCTCATCTTTTAGAGAATGTATCATTCACAATATTGCGTGGCTACATATAGGGCAGACCTTGGCGCAATGGTAAAGTTAACATTGTCGAGAAAAAGATGGCTTTTCATGGATGAAATGAATATTGGATTCATGTAACAAGAGAAAAATTTCCTATCCCTTAGCCGGAAAGATATGGGCTCGAACCCGGCCCACCAGTCTTCCAATGCTGTTTTCGGTGGTTCAGGCAACACAGGTCCAGTCAGAAACATTGGCTTTCCGTATTGACTTCCTATGTACTCACAAAAGCTTCCTTCTATTTCTTGGCAAGTTCTTATAGAGAGGGCGTCACATTGTTTCATGGTGGACGTGATACGCTCATAGAATGTGGTGCTGGCACCAAATTCTAACGTCATGAAAGACAGTGATCCAGCTTCATGTGGGCTATACATCACAGTTGAAGGGTAGCCAGGGAGTGGCTCCAACAATTCGGCTTCTGTAAGTTGCCTGTCCTTCGGATATTTACGTGCTGGGACTAACCCAATCGCCAAACAATTAGCAGAAACAACATTATAGCAAACAGTTTTGAACCCAATCTGAGATGCTAATTCCGGTACCCAAGAGGTAAAATCATAGAAAACAAAGTCTGGTTTCAGATCACGCAGGCAAGATTCGACTTGGGGACGCATGAGGTCCATGGCGGTTGCTAGGAGACCGGTTAAGACAATGGGTATACCGGAGGCGGTCTCAGTGTCGGGAGTGAGGCCGTGGACATGAGGTATGGCGAGTGTATGGAAGGTGATGAGATGTGGATGGAGATTTGTATGGTGCAATTGAAGATCAGCCTTTTTGGGGAGTAAAAATGAGATTTTGTGGCCTCTTTGAGCTAGCTCATTGGAGAGATGGAGGTATGGGGTCGTATGGCCAAAGGCAAACCATGGAAACATGGTAATGTGAAAATTGCAGAGATTTTACTGAGCCATTTTTGCACTTGGGTGTCCTCTCTAATCTTGAGTTTGGATCAGTTTATGCTCTCTCTCTCTCTGGGTTCAGTAAAGGTTGTTGACCCACTGTCGGTTGTGAGTGAGGTCTAAAGCTACAAGTACTTAGAAATTTGAGGTTGAAATAGTGTTGAAAGGTTACACAGATGACTCGCCCTCTACATGTGGATTGACTTCCACAAAGAAATTGTGGTGTTTTGAATTGTGTTTAATCTTTAATGAGTTTAAAGAAGAACTCATTAATCCCATATTATCCGACGAAACAAACAACCCATTTGTGTCGACTTCTTCATTGTTTGGTTGTGGGATATGATCAGATCAAGTACGGTGTTGGCGTGGCGTGAAAATATCCGAAAGTGATGTGATATATCTTGGAGAGGCAATGTGAATCTTTTACATTCAAGAGGTTTTTTCAAGGATTTTTTATTGTGGTTTAAGAGTAGTAAGATTGAGTGGGGTCCACAAAAGATTAGGGGACTCGAGTTTAAGAATTTAACTTGAATGGTTTTCACATCCCCCACCTTGGTCGCATAGCATAGAGTGAGCGATAGACCGGCAATCAAAATGCTTAACTAATCAATTATGTGCATAATAAATATAAAATACAGTTAAAGACAAATAATAAAGTGATCTTCCACCGACTTAATGAATAATAGAAAAATAAATTAAATATCATCAACATCATTATTAAACTCATGTAAAACAATAATTAAACTATAAGATTCACTGTTCTAAGCATAATGAACATTATTCCCAAAATAATTGAGGTGTGAAAATAAATTTTACAGTTTATATACAAAATAAATTTCGATACATACATAAATATAACAGATTGTACGTTAATCACTCCCACATAATTACGTAAACAAAATAATTTCATGATCACAAATAACTTTATAAATGAAAAGACATTTATAATTCAAAATACCCACTCATTTTCACAAATCTATATAACAAAACATATAAGAGTTTGAAAGTTTATCCCTCGTATATTTTCTCCTTAAAAATATCACATCACTCAATTCTATCACATGTTTAATTATTTAACATTTGATTAATTTGTAATTTAATACAATAATAAGACACATAAAGAGTTTGAAAGTTTATCACCTATACAATTTTTCACCTAAAAATATCACATCATCCAATTCTATTAACATTTGATTAATTTGTAATTTAATTCAATTTTTATTTCATATATTGTCCATACATGATAGTGTACACGCGTTGAGAATTTTTTGTCGAGTTATACATCTTGAGAAAATTTAGATGCTATTTTTTTGAAAAAAAAAAGGTAAAATTAATTTTAAATGATGCAATGAAAGAAACGAAGAAATAAAAATTTATTATTTAGTATAGTGAAATCAATTTTTGAACACCCGAATCTTATGTTTTATTGTGCTTTCAAGCACTAGTTATTGCTAGTAACTTTATAAGTGGCAAGATATTTATAACCCAAAACACTCACATACAAATTTAGTCTCAAATACATTTATCAAATTATGTTTGTTACCACTAGCCAAGTAACTGACACTTTCTCTTGTCATCACTAGCTTGATGACTGACCCTGTCTTTTGTTAACACTAGCTTGGTAATTGACCCCGTCTCTTGTTATCACTAACCTGATGACTGACCCCTATATGCACATCTCTATACCGATCACACTGGTGTACAATCTTGTTACTATTTAGACTTAGTAACCCAGTCCTTATTTTATAAAACATGATTACCACACACACCAAAATTGTCGTTTGAGTCATAACGCATACAAAATTTTTCTTTCATCACTAAAGCAATGATATAAAATCATCTCACAAGTTTTTCTAAAATTTATATGTATAACAGTTCACAATTGTAAAATATTTAGTTGCAACCCCAAATATCAACATATATATCATATATATGAAAACTACACACACATTCACATATTTAATATAGAAAATCCTCTCAAAAAAAATAATAAACTACTCACCTTGATTCTCAAATCCAATTCAAAGCTCTCTTTCTTAATCTCAATTCAATAACCACCTAATCCAAAATAACATATAACAACCAATCCTTACTCCTAATTTTGTTATTTTGCGATTTTATATTTAATTTACGTATTTTCTATCCATTGATATATACTTTATATATATATTACATATAAATATCCTTTCTAATAAGAGATAATAGAGTGTAGAAGTATTTAGGGCTGTTTAGAAAAAAGGTGTCAAAGTTTTGGAGTCAAATTATAATTTTTTAAATTTTGGGGTCAAAGTATAATTTCTTTGAAAAACGAAGTTTTTTACTTTCAAGACTGTCATAAATTTTCCAAAATTTTATTCTTTCAACTTACCAAGTAAAACAGTGGTTAAAATTAAGGGGTCGTTTGGTAACGTTTTTGTCTTTACGTCTTCAAAAAATAAAAAACAGAGACAATTTTTTGTCTCTGCTTTGTGGTAAATACTAAACAGAAAACATGTTTAGTAGTCATTTTTGTCTATCAAATTATGAGAATAAAAACAGAAAACATGTTTGGTAACTACCTCAAATTTTATCCTAAATATGTTTTATAATATCTCATTTTTTGTTTTCAAACAAATCAACATTTTATTTTATGAAAAATGATTTACAACCATGAATTAAAGACATTCAACAAAGCACTAATCTTGCACAGCTAGATTTCTGAAAAAATTAGTCATGGAATTTGCCTCCCTATACACATGTCCAAGCTGATATTGCAAGAACACCTAAATGAGAAACCCAACTCACTCAAAAGTCTTTTGTCTTTGTTTTAACTTAACACTATATATTTATATTTTGTCTAAAATATAAAATTGACATTAGCAAAATGGGCCTATACTTTTTTTTTTCTAAAAAAAAAACAATTTTATTTATTCACAATTTAAAACATTTACAAGAAGCAAAGAAGAAGACACAAACACCTTTCCAAACATAAAAACAAAAAAAAAAAAGCTAAAAATAGTGGACCCATTATAAATCCTCCACCTAGACCAAGCAACCCCCCAACAATGCCAGCCAGTAAGCCAAAGAAGCAATAGACAATCAGTTGGTGGACTTGCAAGTTGGTGCCTGTATCACCCTTGGATTCAATTTTTCTCCATCCCTTGTACAAGCTTATTACCTCGAACGAGGATACCCCAACGACAACTGGTATCTGTAGGAAATCAAAAGCATAAAATCCTATGGATGAGTGAAATACAGTATCAAGTCTACAAAGTTTGAAAGTTAACAATATCAACGCCCCACAAAAGGGTTAGTCCTAATATTTACATGTGCAAATTCCCTAACTACTCTGAAACATGCTTTCACATTCTCTGTTTCCTAGTGTCACCACTTAAGCATGCCAATGTTCATAATTTGACTGGTATCATTTTTCTGCCAAAATTTATCGACAGTTGAACAATTAATTCGAAGTGATACAGTCAGCCTCATCTATCCATAAATCTTAACTTCCAGTTTCGTGTGCAGGCCACCATAACAACACACTCTAAAAGTACTTTTTCTCTTAATTATAAACTCTCCATCTGTAGTAATGTCCCCTCCATTTCCACCTTCCTAAAAGATGAGCTATCAAACAAGTGAAGATGGTCATCTTGTATCTCCAATACGTAACTTTTAACTCCAGCGTTTAACCATATCATGTCAAATTTATGAGATGTTACCTTGACCTTTCTTTTCTAGGATCCTATACTAAGAGACTCTAAAAGGTATTTGTGAGAACCATAAATCAAAATTCACTCAAGTTCTATCAACTATTATTTAGCAGGAAAAGAATACGAAAGCTATAGCCCCTGTTAGACTTCTCCCAAAATATGCCTATCAATTTTAACCTATAAAGGCTCAAAGCCAACTTAGATTTATAGCTTAATTAAATTCCCAAGTCTCTCCTTAAACAACATAGTAATCATTGTTGCTTTATTTCAAGCCATTTGTGAAATATATATGAACTATATTAGAGCTAACACTCACTCCAATGCAAAGTCCAGCACCTGCCTTACGGGGTCTTTTTGCCACAAACTCACAATTGTATCAGAGCAAGACTTCTGATGCATAAGCTTAACTAATATCCCTTTGCACGTTATTCCAGTCAATAGGAAAAAATTGGCGTGCACAAAATGATTCTGGATCAAAACCCACTTCTGAAGAGAACGATCAGCAGAACTGTGACCATCTAGTCGGCAAAAAGCACATTGAAAGCACACACTCACACACACTCATACAGAACACACGCAACACACATATAGGGACCAATTCTTTCAGGCAATTCATCGAATACTTTATGGGCATATAATAGTCAATCTCAATTTCAAACAAAAAACACTTACACTAATTTCAAACAAAAAAATCAGTACAATCCAACCTTTAAGCTAAGTAGGTAGCCGCACAAGAAGCTGAGAGGGCTAAGTTTGTTGTGGAAAAAACGGAGCAAGACAAACGAAGTGCTATTATCTGGGCACAGGCTTAAACTGTTCAGATGATTTGTTGCTGAACCTTCAGGAGCTAAATTTGGAGAGCACCAGCTGGAAGAAATAACCACAATGTTAAACTGTTAGTTACTTACCTGTTGCTGAACCTTCAGGGGCTGATTCCTTCGATGGTGTGAGAGAGAGAGAGAGAGAGAGATCTGTCTGATGGATGCTAGAGCTTCGATAGTGGAAGCAACGCTGGAGAGGGCTTCGATGATGGTGGTGCTAGCGTTATGGCGTTTTCTTCTTCGTAGTTGCTGAGATAGAAGAGAGAGAGAGTTGCAGAGAAAGAGAGAAGAGACGAGAATGGCTGAGACGTTTGTGTCCTCATATTTATACCGTTTCATGTGAAGTAGTATTTTGTGGCTAAGAGAACTTGAAGTTGAGACCTCATTTATACCAATCCGCGTATTTTGGGTTTCCTGTGTTTCCTAGAACAAATTTTTTTTGTTCCCTTGTCTTTGTCTCCAATACAACGAAAATAAAACAAAACCAAAAACAGTTATCAAACTTTTTTTTTGTTTTCATTTTTGACAAAAATTGAAAACAAAAATACAAAACACAGGACAAAAACGGTTACTAAACAGGGCCTAAATTTAGAAGAATATATGAGTCAAAATAAAGCTCTTTGAAACTAAAATGGAGATTTCCATAATTTTCAAAATCTCATCTCAAAACGTAAGTTAATTCTGCAGCTTTCTTGGTTATGCAACTTTCTTTGTTTTCTCTCTCCTTTTTAACATATGATTAAATTATTTACAAGTCTCAACATCAACAAATTTAAATTAGGTGTAAAACATCTAAATTAGCAACTTTCATTAAAACTCATTTGCATATTCATCAACATATATATATATATATATATATATATATATATTCCTTATCACTATTTATAATAAACATAATTCTATGTAATTGAATATAATATAAAATTCATAAAATAATTAATGAATTTATACCTTCAATAGGTCCAATCCTTTTTTTTTGTTCTTCTTTTTTTCTTCCCCCTCCCCCCCTCTCTCTCTCTTTCTTGCAACCTATTCTATTCCTTCTCGCCCTAACAATATTAATAAAATATGGGGCAACCTAGGATAACCGTTCAATTACATATAAGGTGTATCAATCAACTTTTCTTCATAACACTAACATCCCTTTTACAATAAGGAATTAGTGTACAACCAATTCTACAATTCTAAACCTCTATTCGACTAAACATCTATAATTATCTAATATTTTTTCCTACACCAAAAAAAATTAAATTATCTTCATTGATTTCCAAATCTTATCCATAAGCCCATAAAGACAACTTATTCCCTTTTATTATTATTTCATTTTTTTTACCTTGTGTATTACAATGGTTAGCCTATTTTATTACTTATGCTTCGTTTGGTATGATGGAAAGTTGGAAGGATGGAAAATTTGAGGGATAAATAAAACATCATGTTGGGTAAGGAAGGAAAGTAGGAAGGATGGAAAAATGGATGGATTAACTTTCTTTCCAACTCACCAAAATCAATCTCTCCAAAATTGGAAGAAAAATAGATAAAAAATTATTATTTGTGTTGAAATGTATCTTATTTGTCTATATATTTTTTATATATACATATATTATGTATACATTAATTTCATATAAAAATATAATGATAAAATATGTATTTATATATATATATATATAATTTTTAAAATAAAAATTAAAAATTAAAATAATTTGTTTTTGACTCAACACGTTAACACAATTCGAACTTGATACGAACATGAATACCACACGAAAATAAACATGTCAACTCGTAACTCGACACGACATAATTAGTTAATTGAGTTGAGTTAGGTGTGACTAATGTTCGACACAAACCTGTAATGACTCAACACGAATATGACACGACGTGACTCGATTGTCACTCCTAATCTTAGCTAGCACAAAAAAAAAAATTAGTCATTTTTATTTTCCATCCATCCAACCAAATACAGAAGAAGGAAAGTGTATCATTTATAATTTCATTTATTGAAGGATAGAAAGTGTATCCCTTCTACTTTCCATTCTTTTCACTTTTCATCTTTTCTACCAAACTAAGCATTAATTTCTCTTTATAATAAAAAAATAAAAACGTATCACGTGTTCTAGACATAAGCAATATTTTGTCGAAGCATATAAATTTTGGTGTCGTTTATTATGCATTGATTCATTTTGTCTTATTTACTATTCTATCATTGTACTAACCAAATTATTGCGAGTTTTTAACAAGTGGTATCAGAGTTCATTAATCTATCATAGGAATAATAGTACATACTACTGCTAACAACAATAGCCAAAATAAATTACAAGAAAATTGAACTTTGAGAAAAATAAGGTTTGCCATCTCAGTCTCACTAGCTAGTTGCCTAGTTAGGTTTCCAACCATGTTTGTTTGATTGTTTCCCCTAAAGGTCATGCAGGTTCAGAATGAACTTATCAATATAATCACTCATAAAGCCTGGTCTTACTAGGGTTTCCTTCCACTTAGCATGGTTCTTCTTAACCAAGGCACCCACTTGATGACCATTTTTGTCCATTACCAACTTAATAGCCTGGCACAAACCCTCCTTTGAAAACCCTCCATTCTCATCTCTCTCTACCTCCACGGCAACCTTCAATTCATCAGCCATTAATCTAGTGTTCAAAATCTGGTCACCCAGGTGAGGTACAAGCACTATCTGACTCTCACTCATCAAAGCCTCCCACATTGACCCAAACCCACAGTGAGTAACAAAGCACCCAACTGATTTATGGTTTAATATCAATTGCTGTTGAACCCATCCCCCATGTACTATTCCTCTACCTTCAACCCTCTCTTTGAACCCCTCTGGCAATGCTGCTTCTATCGACACCGCCCCTGATGGTGGTTTTAGGGCTATAAAAAATGGTAAGCCTGTTAACTCAAACCCTAAAACAAGTTCTTGAAACTGGTCCTTTTCAAGGATCCACTGGCTCCCAAATGCACAGAAGAGAACTGAACCTAGCTCGAACCCATCGAGCCACTTAGCCCACCGGTCTTCCAAAGGTGTTTCCGGTGGTTCAGGCAATACAGGTCCGGTTAGAAACATAGGCTTGTCGTACTGATTTTCTATGTAGTCACACAATGGTCCTTCTATTTCTTGGCAGGTTCTTATTGAGATTGCATCACATTGTTTCATGGAGGTTGTGACACGCTCATAGAATGTCGTGCCAGTGCCAAATTCTAAGACCATGAAAGACAGTGACGGAGCTTCATGTGGGCGTAGCACCACCGTTGATGAAGGGTAGCCCGGGGGTGGCTCCACCAGTTCGGCCTCCGTAGGTGGCCTGTCCTTTGGAAATTTACGTGCTGGAACTAATGCAATTGCCAAAGAAGCAGCAGAAACAACGTTGTAGCAAACAGTTTTGAACCCAATCTGGGAAGCTAATTCAGGTATCCAATAAGCAAAATCATAGAACACAAAGTCAGGTTTCAGATGACGTAGATACGCTTCAACTTGATCGCGTGTGAGGTCCAGGGCAGTCGCTAGCAAACCAGTTAAGAAAATGGGTATATCGGAGGCGGTCTCGGTGCCGGGAGGGAGGCCGTCAACATGAGGCACTGTGAGGGTGTGAAAGGTGATGAGATTTGGATGGAGATTGGTGCGTTGCAATTGAAGGTGAGCCTTTTTCGGCTGTAAAAACGAGACTTTGTGGCCTCTTTGAGCTAGTTCATTAGAGAGATGGAGGAATGGAGTGATGTGACCAAAGGCAAACCATGGAAACATGGTTATGTGAAGCTTGGACCCATTTTTTTGAGCCATTTCTGCACTTGGGTGTGCTCTAATCTGATGTTTTTGTTCTTTCTGATTGATGATTGTTTGCATGGAAATTGTATTCACTTTGTTTGTAGGGTGAATAGTCAAATACTGTGAGTGATCCATAAATCTTCAAAGTTTACGAAATATGAGGTCGATTGTTGACTAAATCCCAACCGAAAGATTTTGGGAAAGGCTATTGGTATTCCCCTTTTCAAGAGTAAAGGTGGATGATCACCATGTCGACTAATTCCTCACACCTCCATTTACCACCATTAATTTTAAGGGATAATTGTTTTTTTACCTCCCCACTGTTAACGGAATTATAAAATTATAATAATACTCGAGTTATAAAATCAGTCTTTTGTTGTGATTTACTCTTACTAATGTAATGAACGAAAATTACTACTAAGACGGAGGCAAAAGTTTTCCACTCCTCAACTTGTCGAGTCTCTTCTTTCCTCATGTGAGACTTTTGATCTGGAACTGAAAATCACTTACTCATGTTTTTTTTTTTTTTCATGTTTTTTGATCTGGAACTGATGCTCTAGTTATTTGGATATTATGTCATATATTATAAAAGACATTTCAGGCAATTAAACAATGTTATTTTAGAGGGAAACAATGTAAACAAAACCCACATAATGTTTTGAGCTTGTGAAATACATTATCCGTTAACTTGGATAATAAAAGTAATAATTTCACTTTGATACATAACTATAAGGGATAATGTGCATAATTTTAAATGTCAAATAGGTAAAATATTTATAACTGAAACTACAAGGGGCTAAAATATAATTAACCATAATTTTAATGACACAACACCCCAACTATCCATGTTTTTTAAGGCATATGAATCACGCTTTATCTCCACTTATGGAGGTTTATAGTGTCATTTTGAAGATCAACATATCGATATATTAAGTTTTTTTTTGTCAGATATATTAAATTCTTGAAAGACTTGTTTTATATTTAATTTTGTGCATTGCTCTCTCAATATTTTATTAATATTTTGTCAATTTCACAATGCAACTATGCAAGATCATTTTTTTAGCTAGCATTGTTTTATAAAATGGTTGCCCTCATATATTTGATCTCTATTTTAACATATATATTATTTTATTTTCTTTGAGCAAAGCTGTTAGGTCTAATTTGAGGACGTAGTCACAGACCTAATTTATTGCGATCATCAAATTATTTGCGAGTTTCAATAAAATTCACTTTTAATCCAACAGTTATAATTAACTAAATTTTCACATCAGGTTCTCAAACTAGTTATAAATAACATTTTCCTTTTAAAAAGCCAATGTAAAAATGTGGCATTATTTTTTTTTTCATTTTCCTATTTATTGATAGGAGGTGGTTACTGGTTAAACAATATATGCAAAAGTTGAGTGGGATAATGTGCAATAGAGCCTAAGTTTAGGGTATTCACTATTCAGTGTAGTTAACCCTTATTTTTTCTTCATTTTCTGTAACCACTTTAAAGTTGACAAGTTATTTTTGTAATTTCCCTATTTCCTATTAAGACTTTATAACTTTTTTTTTAGTCAGACATTATTACAGAAGTGAGAGACGACAATATTTGAACATGCGGCCTACTAAAACTTTATTACTTGGATCAGTCCAGAGTAATGCTACATAGACTTAAAAATTAGATTTAAAAAATAGACTTGATAATCACACCCATTGAATAAGTAGTGAGTCTTAATAAATGTTGAGACCCACAGTAAAAGCAATATTGTAATTATCAGGTCTATTTTTTAAGTTTAGTTTGTAAGTTCATGTAATGTCACTCTAAAAACAATGGAAGCATCATCTAACATTTCAACGGTCTAATTAGATTACAATCATGTTGTATATACATCAAGGGCTCCCCAACCCATTCCAAACAAGATAGAAAAAAAATTGACTTAGAGGTTGGAATATAACAATAATACTAATTAGTTTTAATTTATTGATCTAATCTACAAACTTAATTTATCACAAGTATATATTTCTCAATCATTCATCCAATTTCCCTGCAAATCTATGTTCAATTAATATCAGGTCAAGATAACGTCGTGTTGATGCAGGGAAACGAGTAGAATAAGGGAGAATAATAAAAGAAAAAGGACAGTGAAACTAAACCGTTGATTTACGCATAAATATAAGAGTAGAATCTTATTTTAGAGCTATTGAATCACAAAAAATATTAGTTCTAAAGACTTTAATTGATTTGTTGATTCACAAAGAATACCAGAATAATTGAAAATAAAAGAGAATCTCTCTCAATTGTATTAGTCAATCAAAAACTGTTAGCCCCAAGATTTACAAGGTTATAAATAGTGCTAAAACCCTGAAATTAATTAGAAAAGAACCAAACGTGATCTAATTATTGTTAATTACGTAATTAGACCATAAATACAAATTTTGCCCAAAAAAAAAAGAAATTTTCAAACTAATTGTACGGCTACAAACTATTAATCACTCGGATTAAGGCAAAACTGACGACGAAATCAATGATGACATTAGACGGTGAAGTTATTCAAATACAAAATATTACTAAAAATGACAAAAAAAGTCCTTTTCAAGCCCCCAAACGAAGAAATTTGCCCGAAATTCGCTTTGGGTCATCCGCCCTAGGTCATTTCATTCCGCTGTTGTTGATTTAACATGAGTGTTTAAAAATCCATGTATGTGGAAGTGTCTCTGAAAAGGTCAACTCATTTGACCGGCCTGAACCACCTTGTTATCGATCCCAGCGATTTAAATACTGTGCTGTTATATGATCTGCATCACGTGTCTAAGTCGTGTTGTGTTAAAATTTATCCAATTTATACTCGATTCACTTATAATAGCATAAAGTTAAATTTATTAAGTGGGTTTCCCTTTTTATGCCCAAGTTCATCAAACCTAAATACAAACTCGTCAATTTAGTATTTTGTTCACCACTAGTATGAAGAATTGTGAGACCTAACCAAACTTGCATCGTATTCATTTCTGAATGAAAGTGGATGGGGTTACAACTATGCAATTAAGGCTACCCTGGGCCATGGCAGTCACTGTGCTAGGATTGACTCCAGATCAGTCTGAGTCCAAGTCAATTGTACAAGTGTTGCCCTGCTAGACTTTGCTACACTTTGGAAGATAGGGTCGGTGCAAGCTAGGGCCCAAAACTTGTAAACAAATGAAGAGGCTATTTGATGAGCAAGATACTTCTCAAACCCCTCAACTAACAGAGGACCAACACCTACCTACAGTAATGCAGTGGAGGAGTTGTAAATCTAAATATCCTGAGTTTAAAATTTGACGACACATTTTAAGTTCAAAACTTGGCATTTCACTTAGGGTTAGACCATGAGGGATTAATTCCTGTGAATTTTCTAGTCTCGATATAGATAACCTACTTTTGACCGGACTTAAAAAGAGATTAGTCAAAGTGAGTATAAGTTGATCCGAACACCCTTGACAACAATACTCAAAAAAAAAAAACCAAAACAGAGGATCTGATCTTACCCAACATTGGTAAGTGAAAGCCTAGCTCATTACTGCCGAACAACATCAGATTTGGCCAACCTATACCTGTTGGTTTAATAGATGAATAAAAGTTGAGACGTAAATTTGCTCGGATTTAACGGCCGTGTGTGGTTGGTCATCGTGACATCCGGGTACGAAGTTAAAAGTTGTCGATTCCAATTTATTCAAAAAAAACAAACGTCAAATTGGGCCTGTTGTCTTCATGTTGCAATATATTCGTCACATATGACCTTATAGCTGTCACCTAATGGCAAGAAAAAACAATATAAAAGTCCATTTTCGGTTACTTAATTAGAAAGAAATCCATAAACAAAGGATCATCACATGGGACCTCCGCTGAAATGTCCTATTCATCCCCCTCCACCCCTCCAAGCAACTACCCTACCCCCATGTTCCTTTGTTGCTTTGCTCCAATTAAATGCAGACACCTCCCTACCCCTCTCTCTCTCTCTCTTCCTTGTATATGTATATATCCTATGCAACTATAAAAAATCTTACGGACTCGTTTGATTAATCTATTAAAAATGGATGAATTGAATCAAGTAATATAATGTAATATAAATGAATAAAAAATAAGATTAAATAGGGTATTAGAATAATACGTAATTTTATCTAGTGTTTGACAATACACAACATAAACAATGAATAATAGTTATTTAATACAATCAGATGTTTGGTTAGTAAATTATTTTTTCGTATTAATGTTGAATTAACAAAAATACCCTCAATCAGTGTTTGTTATATTGATGACAACTTGATTTTATCAATTGGGGTTTATAATAGTAAATGTGTACAATATGTTTGAATTGGATTATAATACCACCTCTCTTGGTGATATTAAAATACCTTCATAATACAGCTTTATTGTATACAAAATATACGATAAGTATACTATCAGTATACGTTTTGAAATTAGTACGATATCAAATTTACTTATTAAACAAAGTATTCAACTCAATTAAATAAAAAATAGTATAATCTAATATTTAATCCCCTCATAATACGTCTAGCAAATGAGCCCTACCTAGTCTTATCTGCGGCCACAATGTCAAATGTGTAGCAATCTTCAGAGGGCACGACGTCTAGTCCCTCGTGGGCACTCCTAGTCGGGTCATATTTCTCTATGATAGCTATGTAATAAGATAAGAACCCCATGTGGGTGTCCAACTAGTTCTGTCCTTAAGTTCTGCAGCTATGGAGTTTATTGATGACTCCATTGAATCATCTTCTTCTTCAAACATGGATAAAAAGGTGGAGCCTGGAGAGCTTTTGGAGGAGTGTTGGTTTTTTGGAAGCTTTCCAAAGATGTCAAGATGTTATTCTGATCCTTATCCTTCCTCAAACTATAGTGATCAAGAGATGTTTGTCAGAAAATCAATGGGGGAGAACTCTTCACCAACCCCTGGACGCAATCAATCTGTTGAAAATCGACGAAAAGGATCATCATCGCTTAACAAATTGGTTCGTGCACCATCTCTACCACCTTGTGTAGGGAGGGAAGAAAGTCAAGATTTAGACAGTGAGTTTACTATGAGCAAATTGATCAGACAAGCATCTCTGAGCACTTCGGACAAGTTACCCCCACGAAGTGCTTCAAAGGTACTGAAATTCTCGGCTTTTAATTACTTTGATCACTTTGTTATAGCTTTTGGTGACATATAAAAGGATTTGTTGTTGTTAGTTCAATAAGCCCAAAAATGCTCGAATGAGCCCCAAATCAGCTATCGCTAACTTTGAGTTGTTTATAATTCTGTTTACATTTCTCGGCCTAATTAGAAGGTGTACCTGAACCACTATATATCGTGTGTGACAAATCAAAGATATAGTTTCTTGATTGCACACAAGTGATCAAATGGTCTTGAATATCGGATAAAAGGATGCCATATGCTGGATTGTATGAGAGCTACTCATTCCATACTAATTCTTCTGAAAACCTGGACTGGACTGCAGGCTATGACCCAAAGCTCCAGCTTACCAAGTCACAGAAAAAACCCAGAGTTAGAAAGAATTAACATGGAAAGCTTTAAGGAGACGAGACGCGCCCTGATTGATCAAACTACGATGAGAAAGAAGAGCCCAAGTGATCTTGAATATCAAGAAGTGCAAGGCTTTAGGGACTTGGGTTTTACATTTGAGAAAGAAGAGAAGAGCCGAATCGAGCCGACTGGTGAAGAGGAGTTCAGGAGGCCTTATCTTTCTGAGACATGGCAAGTGCAGAGCTCTGCTCCTCAAGTACCAAATTGGGTTGGCAAGAGTTCTGCAGAAGACATGAAGGCAAATATCAAGTTTTGGGCTAGAGCTGTAGCATCTAATGTGCGTTAAGACTATCAATAATTGATAACATAAACAATCAACCTCTCTGACAGTTAATGAGTATTTGATTAATCTATAGGAAGTTTGTATTGTAATTCAATTCAATTTTATTTTTATTTTTTAGTTACTGTAATTCTCGAAGTTCTTTCTTGCATAACTGTATGCTTGGAACTAATGAGCTTTTCATATAAAAGAAGGTGGTTTTGTACCAAGCACTACTATGCATACAGAGAACTCTTTCAAGAGATGGAGACATTAGAATAAGAAGAGGGAAGGGTGGGGCGATGAATTGCAGATAACTAAATTCGTAGTCAATGTGAAATAATAGTCTTTTTTTGGTGTGTGTGTGTTCATGTGTTTAATACACTCTGTTATTGTTATTGGACTTAGTAATACAGAACATTCTTCAAAGCAAATAACAGCTTAGGGTTTTTGTTTTTGTTTGCTGAAGTAAGAAAAATGTTGAACTTGAAACTTATAGGCTACCCGAACCATCTCCAATAAAAACCCAAACTTTTACCCAAATTTGAGTAAAAAAAAAGATAAAAAACTTAATTTTGTATAAACATCTCTAATGGAGAAACCCAAATTTAAATGAAGAAAACCATTTTTTAAAATGAGGACAAATTCAAATTTATAAGAGGGTAAATATAAAAATTGGAATTTTAAAGGATGGTGTAATTTCACCATTAGTGAAAAGGATAAGAATTTGCGTTTTCTTGATTTGGAAAAAACGATTTTCCTTCATTTTGTATGAATATGAGTCTAGCATTGGAGATGGTTTTTAAAATTTTTTTTTACCATTTTATAAAAAAGGGTACAAAAAAGATTAAGGGTTAGAGATGCTCTAGTAAGCTCGTCCATTGAACCACTTTAAAGCTCTGTTTGGATGACGATAATCTTGGTTGGAAATGGTAATCTCATTCTTAATTTCATGAATTACCATATTTGGGTGGTTAATAAGTCAATAATTTATATCGAAAATAAGATTATTATTAGAATCAAATTCTTAATGATAGTGAAAATCGTAAACCCACAATCAATGGTGGTACTCTTATACCCAACTTAATTGGGTATTCTAAAAAAGACAAAAAAAAATCAAATTCAAAGTCCTTTCCAAAATCTAGTTTATTGTTAAAGGCAACATATCTTCCTAAAATCATATAATTTTTTTAAAATAAAGTTCATTACTAAAAATATTAATAAAATAAATATTCATTCCTATACTAGATTACATACAATACCAAATGTTAAATAAAAAATTATCATGGTTGTTGAAACTCAAGTATCCTTTTACTAGGAATAAAATATGTATTTTCTGATTAAAATTATTTACATTCAAACGAGGCCTAAGGGGGTAATCTTAGGCTTTTTGTTAACGGTGGTCTTATTTTTGACTTCAGTGTGCTTAAGAGCCTCAAAGCCGATTGGTACTAATATAATGAATTCAAATGCTAAGCTGCAACTTTTAATAATGCATGGAGAGAGAAATGGATAGAAACCGATTTGAGGCAGACCAAGACACGTATGCAAGTCTTCTGCACCGATTGAGAATGTGCTAGACTTGTAAACTATTTGGACTATCTCACATCGGATAGTTTCGAATGTGTGTTATAATATATATCTTTCCTCGTCTTGAATTTATAGGTTAAATGGTTAGAATTTGATAAAAAAAAACAAATCTATCTTTACGTGGGGCGTTCGGTGTTACGCTGGAATCTCACACTTTGGGTCAGAGGCTCTGCAGCAATGGTAATCACGCTGGAGTGTTAGGGGACTGCGCTATCCCACATTGGATAGCTTCGGATGTGTGTGTTATAATATATATCTTTCCTCGTCCTGAACCTATAAAATCAATGGTTAGGATTTGATAAAAAAAAAAAATAAACTACTTCAAGTCAAACAAAGGATTTTACTAGAAAACTCTACCTTCAGAAGGGGTCACTACTTCTAGAAATATTTGTCATACATCGAGTGAAAAACCTTTTCGCTTAAATATTCGTCGACAAATCTATTATAAAACGTAATGAAACACTATTGTAGAGATAAAATAATACACCGTTCCTAAGAAAATTTATATTTTTCTTCCTCAAATAATGCACGTCCTAAGAGTCTCCCTTATACAGTTGACTACTCATACTCTTCAACAAAGCGGACGATTTAAATATTTGTATTTTTTTTTGTTCAATTTGGCCACTCGTCACATTTAATTAATTGGTCATCCATCATAGTATTTTTTTCAATTTTTACTCCATCAATGTCAAAAGAGAGCGAGTCATGAACCAAACTCAATTAGCTTGATTTTATTATGTGATCCTACTTCAAAAAGAATTAGTAGATACAAAACATCTAGAATCAACTCTATTCACTGTGACTAAATTTAGTTATCGATCTCAATTTAGCCTGAATATTAACTATAATTTCTTTCACAAAAATCTCTCTTCTAAGTGAAAATTAGATAAGTGTTTGTGGTTGGTATAATAGTCTTTTTTTTGTTGTCGGGCCTTAAAATCACGGGTTTGAATCTCGTCGTTCCATATTTTAAAGTATTGACTGAAAAAAAAATATTATAAAAAATTTCAAACGCATCTCCTTTTAATTTATCATATTTTTAAAGGCACATTTTCTATTTTCTAAATTTTCATTGATGTCTTCGGTCAGATTAAAGGTTTTAACTAGAATACAATTTTATTAAATTACGTATGATATATTTTAGGAAAAATTTTATTCACTCTCCTTTTAGATAGTCATATTTTCAATGAGACCACTCTATTTTATAATTTTTTTTACTTATTAAAATTTGAACCTATTAAAATTCAATTTGAGCAAATTAAAATTCTTTTTTAATTGACACGAATCAAATTTTAATCAACTTGCATTAAATTTTAATCCAACCAAATTTTGATACATAAAAAAATATAAATTTTAATCGACTTAAATTTTAATATGTAAAAAATAAATTTTAATCAACTTGAATCGAATTTTAATTGACACGAATTTTAATAAGTAAAAAAATATAAATTTTAATCGATTTGAATTGAATTTTAAACAACACTAACAGCTCAAGTTAAACTCAAATCAGCTTAAAATTTAATACGTAAAAAAAAATTAGTCAGTTGGAATCGAATTTTAATTGGTTTAAATTTTAATATATAGAAAAATAAATTTTAAT
>CM042197.1:4265019-4291407 GCA_023539305.1 Ilex asprella
TAGAAAAATAAATTTTAATTATCTTAAATTTTAATATGTAAAAAAAATAAATTTTAATAGCCTAAAATTTTAATCAAATTTTATGTAAAAAGATTGTTTTGAGGTTTATGTAAAAAAATTGTTTTGAGGATTAATAGACTAAAATTTTAATCAAATTTTATGTAAAAAAATTGTTTTGAAGTTTATGTAGGGGTAATTTTAGACTAAAATTTTTAGTGTATTAGATGAATTTTTTTTGTTAGAAATGGTAGTTTAAAAGTAGGGGTTTCAGTAATATTTTGGATAATAGAGGGGTATCTTTGAAAATATAATAAACTAGAAGGGGTGTAATTAAAATTTTTTCAAAAAATTAAAATCAGATATATTATTAATTTTTCTTTTTTCGAAAAAGCTGATGAAGATATTGTTGAGTTCAGTGAGAGACTGAAAACTAGAACAGAGCACCCTTCTCCTTCTCCTTCTCTTTCAAATTCTCAATGTTGCAGACTCAACACCTTCTCTCCTCCTCCTTCCCATTCTCTCTTTCTCACCCTCAAACTTCACCACCCACTTCTCCTTCTCTCAACTTCCATTACAAGCCCACCATCTCTCTCCACTCTCTCTCATCCCACAAAGTTCGCACCCAACCGGTCCCGTCATGGATTGCCGCCACCCAACCCGAATCGTCTACCACCACCACCGCACCACCAGAGGAGGGACCCATCGAACTCCCATCTTCCATGACCTCCATTTTCGCTACCTCCGATAACCCTTCTCCTCTGCAAGTCGCCACCAGTGTTCTCCTCACTGGTTCCATCTCTATCTTCCTCTTTCGATCTATCCGACGCCGTGCAAAGCGTGCCAAAGAACTGGTACATTAACAACTTCTCTCTCTCTCTCACTATGAAAGTTTATAGTGTTTATATGTGTTGTTAAGTTAAAATTTGGGTTGTAATGAACTGGGTTTTGGTGGGTGTAGAAATTTAGGTCTTCGGGAGAGAAGAAAACGCTAAAAGAGGAGGCAATTGAGAGTTTGAAATCAATGACGCCTACAACTGTTGAAGCAAAGGATCCTCCTTCCCCTGTTCAGGCACTACTAGGTGCATTATCAGCTGGTGTGATTGCGCTTATTCTATACAAGTTCACCACTACTATAGAGACGTCTCTCAATCGCCAGACCCTGTCGGATAATTTATCGGTTTGTCCCTCATTTGCTTTGTTGTCTTTCTTTCATGTTGGGTTGCTTATTCTTCTGTATTTGGTAATTTTATTTCTATGATTTAGTGCGCAGTTGGAATTGTAGAATTTATTGAAGATGTTGGTCCAAATTCTCATTATTAATGAAATCCAAATGAACCTGGATTGATCAGAAAATTCTTTCAATTGGTTAGAATCTGTTACTTCAACGAAACTAAATCTTGTGGAATCACTTGAGTATTTGATGATACATTCCGTACCTTGCTAAAAACCAATCATTTTTTATCTGTCCCAACCACATATTGTCTAACCAAATAAAATTCTCTCTTGATAGGCTTATTTTTACCTCATTTTTGTTATTTTTCATGATATCCTCACTAATTTGCAAGCAAAAGCTTGAACATGTTGGTGTATTAGTGTTCTTCATCATCAAACATTGAAACTGTTTTATTTTTCTGCTTCTCAGGTTCGCCAGATAACAATAACCATTAGGTAATGCTTGTCAACTTCATTTCCACATGCTTTGCTATTAATTTGTGTAAACATTCACAAGATGTTTTTTTATCTGTGTCTACAGGACTATAATCAATGGATTGTGCTACCTTGCTACGTTTGTTTTTGGCATCAACTCCATAGGTTTATTTCTCTACTCGGGTCAACTCGCCATCAACTCTATGGGAGGTTCAACAAGTGAAGAAATGGAAAACAAGGATGGGATGCTGTCAAGTTCCTTATATCCAACAGACAAAGACAGCTCTGAGGGAAATAGCACCAGTGAAGATCAAAGTTCAGATAAAATGCAATAATGGAAGGCATGGCAAACACCAAATTGAAGGAACAGGTTTCAGTTCCTTTGACCAGATTGTCGAATATGTAATTGTCCGGATTATATGCAATTTTGTCATAATTTATTTTCCTTGTTTTCAATGCACTTCCACCATGCAATTATTAGCTTAGTATAACCATAATAATATGAGAATCTGTAGTTGAGAGAAGTTGATCTGGTTTGTTGAATGTCTATCCTTTTTCTTAATATTTCCAAAAAAAGTACTAAGAAAAGATGATGTGGTCACTGTTAGAATGTAGAAAAGCCATATAATCTCCTTAATGATGTTGATCATTTCCCCAAATGTCTACCTGCCAAAGTGCCAGGTCAAGTTGAAACTTGAATTGTGATGTTTTTTTGTCTTCAGTTGGAATCCAAAATGAATGTTGTCGTAAATAGGAAAAAAGATATTGAAGAAAACAACAAAAAAAACTAAAAAAGGAAATTTCAAAATGTTGGACAGACTGTTGGCATTTTTTTGAGTTGGGTAAACGTAAATCTTTAATTGCAAACAGAGGGGTTGAAGATACGATATTTTTACATATGTTCAACATTTTTAGGTGTAATTTTTACGGGGTGGAGGTTTCCAACATCCTGGCCTCTTGGTAACCTCCTGATGAAATAACTAGTCTCTAGTTGGTCATGGTATGTGCGATATTCTATTGATGTTTGTTGGTGATGCCTACTCTAGTCTGTTTCACTCTGGTTCATCTATAAGCTTCATAAAGCTTACGGCATTACATTTGTCAAAAAACTGATCCGCCCTCTATGACAAGTCTGATTTCCTACTAGACTTGAACTCAACAGGCCATCTAGATGAGATATTGACCATTGGTTGACCTTGCAAATATAGGGCAGATCTTAGATGCTGATTGATTGAAGGCCAACTTCTGCAATCTAGACCCCGGTCTGCCAGATTTTGAACCATTAAGCTCTGGTGAGGATTCATCCACTTCAGTGACTATATCAAACCTTGGTAGGTACAGAAAATTGACAATATTTTGGTTTTCCTAGTAACGTCAAACTAAGTTAAATGTAGTTCAGACTAGCAGAATTTGCATTTCCCTTAGGCATGGAGGAGGCAATCACTGAGAAAGTTCTAAACAGAAATTGCAAGAGCCATTAGAAAATTTCCTATTTTAAACCTGTGAACCTGTGAAATTAACAAAAAGATAAAGAGTGTTGAACTTCTTTTGCTTTTGGCTGTGGAACAAGCTCGCTAATTGGAGCCGTGTGAACACTATATTTCCCTTGTTGCTCTGATCGTACAGTTGCAGGCTGTTATCAAGGTTGGACAACTGGTTTCTGCTTCCATTTCCATGCGGTATTTCCTCATGCTCAATGGTCCTAGTGATGGCAGTTATTCCCTGACCAATCTTCTTGAACAGGTTATGACTCTGGTGTGACTGATATTGATGCAGAGAGTTTGAATTTGTGTCTAACTTATGCAACACTGCCACCATTACTACCACGGAAATAAACATTGGGATGGGACCAAAAAGCCACATCAACAAAGTGTTGGTGAAATAGTGTGCTCGATGGCCCCCTGCCCAGAAATTACTTCCTCTTGTCACTGCCTTCTGGACGTAGGTTGCAGGAATGTCAGCGTTTGGCATGCTTATGAGAAAATTGGCATGAACAAAGCACCTAGTAGTTTCCATGAAAGAAGCGAAAGATATTAAGAAGCAGGAAGTAGAGCAATATATTTGATGGAAATGGTTGATGGGCTTGTGTCTCCGTATATAATATTGCTTGTGAAAATGTTTTCGGAGAAGCTTCAGATCCATGCTCCTATTAGAGAGCTCAGAACTAGGGAGATTGAAGACAGGGAAATTGCCGCTGATATGTTGCTGTTGATCACGGATACAGCTAACCCTCTGTCCTTTGCTTCAACCTGTTAATGCCCATCAAAGTCCCGGAGATGGTAGCCATAGATGCAACAGAGATATGCTATATCATTTGAGGGAAAGTAAGTGTTTGGAGGTCCTGACCTGCATCATGCTCTCAACCCAAGCTCTTTTGTTGTGGTTTTTGTAGCCTATGACTGTGGTCTGAGGAAGTTTTAGGACTCTGTAGAGAAGGAAGAGATGATATCCAAGCATGATCAATAGCCCAACTGGAACCAAAACTATATCCAGGTATGCCTTTCTCCATGTCAACGCCATTGCTCTCTCTCTGTTGGAACTGGAACTTGATATCATTTTATAAATCTTAGCTAACTAGATTTCCATAACTAATGGGTGATTAAGGTCTAATTCTTACATTATTTATTGGAAAAGATCAATTATTTGGATAGGAAAAGTTGGTAAATATGATAATTTATTAAATAATTGATGCTATGCTGATACAGGATGAGTTGCATTTATTTTGCAGTAAAATGGCTCAAGAATGGAGGAGATAAAACAAGAAGGGAAGCATAGCTAAAAAAGAAGCGTACTCCATGGCTCAAGAATGGAGGAGATAAAACAAGAAGGGACGCATAGCTGAAAAAGAAGCATACTGGAGTACGCGTTCGGACGGTGGAAGGTATTGCGTCCGGACGCGAGTGACAGAAGATGAAAGCTTAAGAAGAGGAATTTACTGGAAATTGCGTTCGGACGGTAGAAAGCATGCGTGCAGACGCGTGTTGTCAGCTTGCCAACGCCAGTAATAGAATTCAATCACAATTGGATCTTCTCCCAAATAGTCCTATAAATAGGGGATGGTGTCTGTGTAACAAAACCTTTTGTTGTAGTCTTTTATTTTCTTTATTTTTTTTGGTTTATTGCTATCATGTCTGGCTAAAAAGTTTAGCTAAAGCTAGGGGATAACCTCTCAATGAAGTACGGTAATGTTATTTACTTATGAGCTTAATGGTATTTGAAATTTTGTTAATTTAGCTTTTGATTTTTAGTAAAGTTTTTGTTTTGTAAAAATTTTTGGGTCATTGTGTTTTATACGTTGATTGCTTGAATTTTTCTGTGAATCAAATAACTATTTATTCTATGCTTAAGTTAATTACAAATTATTTCACATAATAATATAATTGGAGGATTATCTAGGTTCATGAATAAACTTCTAGTTATAAACAAAGATGTTTTCTTGGTTTTATTATTAAATTTAGTGACTTGAATTAATCGACACTTGATTGTTGTCTAGGTTTGAAAATTAAGTCTTCAATCATTATTTTATGGATTTGAGAGGGAGTACTTGACATTCTAATATTTTTTTCATATTGTTCTACTTACTTTAATCAATTTTCTAAATTCAAATATTTTTTCCAACAAACCATCTTCACAAGCTTTTTACAGAATTTTGATGTGGTTTTTGTTTTTGCAATTCCCTGAGGGTTCGATCTCGGTTTTTTGAGAAATATATTATTTTGCACAACCTGCACTTGGATTTACACATAATTGTAGTAATGAACCTTTGGTCTAATGGTACTCCTTGTCTTGTAAATACTTCGTCGTCTTGAGGTTAAAAATTCAAGTCTCCTCCCCCTTTCCCCTCCCCCCTCATCCAAGAAAAATAAAATAAAAAAATAACTAGATTTTCATAGTGGATTAGGTAAATTAAAGGTGGCTTGACAATCTCTTTCAAAGAGGTTTGGTCGTGGATGATGCAAAAGAGTACAATATGAAACAATTTACAATGTGAATATATAGAAGATTTTATTTGACTGATAACAGGTGCGAAACATGTCCACACCCCTAACTATATATGGGAATTAAGGGCCATCAAAGAGATTGTCCCAAAATTGTAGTAGAATTTGTTATTTAGTAATCAGTGGAGACCACCTCCTTACTTTCTGTCCCATTTTTGTTCATTTAAAATTCAGAATTCACCTACTACATCGACGCCATACATATCATTTCGTCCTTATTTATAATCTTTCTTTTGTCAGACTAGCATTATCCTATTGGTAACCAAGCACGAGGGCGGGACCAGACTAGTCCTGTTTCTTGAAGGATTAATTTGGCTTAACCATCTTGAGCAAGATAGCAAGTTTCTAATAGTCAATTGCGTGTTATGGATGCCCATTTGACTGCTGATTTGTTTAAGTGTTTTGGCCAAGCAGAATAAGCACGGCAAAAGCATTAATGAGTGGAAGTAAAACATGAAAAACTCTTAGGTTTTCTTTGAATTGGTACTTTGACAAAGGGCTATTAAACTTCTGTGCAATGATACTGTAGGTTGAGGTTTTTTATTTCCTTCTTGTTTTCTGTGTGGTCTCGCCTTTTAAACTTCTTGGATAATTAATTGTCAAGCAATTTAGATGTTATTTTGTTCTCGAGTCGCCTCTCCTTGGGGAGGAAAGGGGAGAATGAAAGTTCTAAGCAGATCGGAGGAGTTGATGCAAAGTATAGGTATTTTTATTGGATGAAAAGTATAGGTATGGTAATAAAAAACATGCATTTCGGTAACTTGGACCAAAAAAATGCGTTGTGGTCATTGTTGAATGTCTATCTTTTTTCTTAATATTTCCAAAAGAAGTACTAAGAAAAGATGATGTGCTCTTGGTAACCTCCCGATGAAATAACTTGTCTCTAGTTGGTCATGGTATGTGCGATATTCTATTGATGTTTGTTGGTGATGCCTACTCAAATCTCTTTCACTCTGGTTCATCTATAAGCTTCATAAAGCTTACGACAATAGATTTTTCAGAAAACTGATAGGCCCTCCATGACAAGTCCGATTTCTTGCTAGACTTGAACTCAACATGCCATCTAGATGAGATATTGGCCATTGATTGACCCTGCAAATATAGGGCAGATCTTAGATGCTGATTGATTGCAATCAAGATCCCGGTCTGGCGGATTTTGGACCATTAAGCTCTGACAAGGATTCATCCACTTCAGTGCTGTATCAAACTTTGTTAGGTACAGAAAATTGTCAATATTTTGGTTTTCCTAGTAAAATCAAATTAAGTTAAATGTAATTCACACTAGGAGAATTTGCATTTCCTTTAAGCATTGAGAAGGCAATCAGTGAGAAAGTTTTAAACAGACATATCCAAAGCCATTTGAAAATTTCCTATTTTAAACATGTGAACCTGTGAAAATTATCAAATAGATAGTGTTGAACTTCTTATGCTTTCGGCTGTGGAACAAGCTTGCGGATTGGAGCCGAGTGAGTACTATATTTCCCTTGTTGCTCTTATCTTACAGTTGCAGGCTGTTGTCAAGGTTGGACAATTGGTTTCTGCTTCCATTTCCTTGCGATATTTCCTCATGCTTAATGGTCCTAGTGATGGCAGTTATTTCCTGACCAATATTCTTGAAAAGGTTATGCCTGTGGAGTGACTGATATTGATGCAGAGGGCTTGAATTTGTGTCTAACTTATGCAACACTGTCACCATTACTACCACGGAAATAAGCATTGGGATTGGACCAAAAAGCCACAGCAACAAAGTGGCGGCGAAATAGAGTGCTCGATGTCCGACAGCCCAGAAATTACCTCCTCTTGTCACTGCCTTCTGGACGTAGGTGGCAGGAATGTCAGCGTTTGGCATGCTTATGAGAAAATTGGCATGAACAAAGCACCTAGTAGTTTCCACGAAAGAAGCGAAAGATATTAGGAAGCAGGAAAGTAGAGCAATATATTTGATGGAAATGGTTGATGGGCTTGTGTCTCCGTATATAATTTTGCTTGTGAAAATGTTTTCGGAGAAGCTTCCGATCCATGCTCCTATTAGAGAGCTCAGAACTAGCGAGATTGAAGACATGGAAATTGCCGCTGATACGCTGCTGTTGATCACGGATAGAGCTAACCCTCTGTCCTTTGCTTCAACCTGCCAATGCCCATCAAAGTCCTGGAGATGGTAAACATAGATGCAACAGAGATATGCTATATCATTTGAGGGAAAGTAAGTGTTGGAGGTCCTGACCTGCATCATTCTCTCAACCCAAGCTCTTTTGTTGTGGTTTTCGTAGCCTAAGACTGTGGTCTGAGGAAGTTTTAGGACTCTGTAGAGAAGGAAGAGATGGTATCCAAGCATGATCAATAGCCCAACTGGGACCAAAACTATATCCAGGTATGCCTTTCTCCATGTCAACGCCATTGCTCTCTCTCTCTCTCTCTCTCTCTGTTTTTGTTTTGGAACTTGATATCATTCTATAAATCTTAGCTAAATAGATTTCCATAGTGGATTTGGTACATTTAAGGTGGCTTGACAATATGTGTCAAAGAGGTTTGGTCATGGATGATGCAAAAGAGTACGACTGGGAAACAATTTACAGTGTGACCATATAGAACGTTTTCTTTGACTGATAACAGGTGCTAAACATGTCCATACTCCTAACTGTATATGGGAATTAAAGGCCATCAAAGAGATTGAGCCAAAATTGTAATAGAATTTATTATTTAGTAATCACTGAAGAGCACCTCCTTACTCTTTATCCTTATACTATATTGATAAGGATAATGTTAACTCAATTGTAGTTCAAGTGATAACAAAGACGAGTTATACCTAGTTTTGTTGAAGATGGTATGGTTTTGACTGGATCGGAGAGATAATTAGTCGAAGTGTGCATAGGCTGACATTGACATCCCTGACCGTTGAAGCAAAGAAGAAAAATAAGGATAATGTTAGATTGACTAAAACATAGGACAAAAAACAGTGACCAATTGATATTGGCTTTGTTATGATGATGTTTTTGGTCACATTTTGGTTCATTTAAAATTCAAATTCACCTACTCTATCAACGTTATACAAATCATTTGGTCCTTATTTATAGTGTTTTTTTTTGCCAGACTAGCATTATCCTATTGATTACCAATCAGAGTGCGGGACCAGAGTGGTCCTGTTTCTTGGAGGATTAATTTGACCAAATCATCCTCAGCAAGATATCAAGTTTTCTGATAATGGTTTGCGTGTTATGGTTGGCCATTTGGCTGCTGATTTGATGAAGTGTTTTGACCAAAAAGAATGAGGACGACGAAAGCATTAATAATAAGTAAAATATGTATTAAGTCTTAGGTTTTCTTTGAGTTGGAACTTTAACAAAGGGTTATTAAACTTACGCGCAATGATACTGCAGTCTGGAGGCTGAGGTTTTTTTTATTTCCTTTTTTTTTGTGTGTGTGTGTGTGGTCTTGTCGTTTAAGCTTTTAGAACAAATAATTATCGAGCAATTTAGATGTTATTATGTTCTCAAGCTGCCTCTCGTCGGGGAGGAAATGGGGGAATGAAAGTTCTAGTTCTTTTTGTTATACGAGGAATAGCCTCTCATCATATTGTAGCAGTGGCATTGAGCATATTAGCCAGTCTGTTCTATCTTAGCGTATGCCTGTCCCAATATCCGTAGACTTTATACAAAGGATTGTGTATGGGTAATATTGAAATCATCATTTCTAGTACTATCACTGTTGTCTTTTTTGCAGTTTTCGTTGAGTTGATGCAATTAGCATCCTTCACAAGGCTCCTGCGAGGCTCAAAGCTCTGGGAAATTAGAGACTTTCCTACCAGTGCATAGTTGAAACTTTTACTTTGTTACATTGCTTCCCTTTTTACTCCAAATGCAGCCCTTTACTGCATGTAAAATCATTCCAGTCCTCAAGCTTTTCCATGAGATAATATTGTAAATTTTTCTGATAACAGGAAAAAAAAAATTGATATGGCGACGTATTGAAGAAAAAAAAAAAGTTTGGTGTCGTACTGAAATTGATAGATAACTGCAGGTTTTTGGCTTGATTCATTTGTAACTAAAAATCATAAAGTAATGTAAGATAAAATTTTTTTGAGTAAATTATATATATGACCCTCAAATTATGATCTTTGTGTTAATTAAGCCCTAAATCTTTTTTTTTTGGTCAATTGAGCCTTTTTGTACGGCTCTGTTAAAATTTCTAACAGAAAGTGGCAAAATGTGTCACTCATGTGACACAAATTTTTGGAGTAAATTATACATATGACTCTCAAACTATGAATTTTGTATCAATTAAGTTCTTAATTACTTTTTTCTTTTTGGTCAATTGAGTGTCTAAACTCTCTAATTTTGTCAATTGAGTTCTTGAACTCTCTAATTGTGTTAATTGAATCTTTTTTTTTTTTGTGTCATAGTTATGTGAGTGGCACTCTAATAGAGACAGATAGAATGATTCAATTGAATTGACACAATTAGGGAGTTTAAGGGCTCAATTGACATTAAGAAAAAAGTTCAGAGATTTAATTGAAACAGATATCATAGTTTGAGGACTATATATGTTATTTACTCAAAATTTTAGTATGTCTATTTTTATTAGATGAAAAGTACATGTATGGTAATTAAAAACGTGAATTTTTGTAACTTGGACCAAAGAAATGTTTGGTGACATAGCACTAACCTTTGTATTTACCCAAAAAAAAAAATAGAAAAGTACTAAAATGTGGCCCTGAAATCACTGAAAAAAAGTCTTGTGGTGGAGTGTCCTTTTCTATGCATATTTTTTTTTTTGCAATTGTTACACTTTTTAGCTTTCTGAAAAGATTAAAAGAGGAAAAGGAAACAACTTAGATGGATTGAATACAGCATTGTATGATGCCACCACCAACCATTCTTCTCTCCTACTTTTGTCATTGTTTGCTTGGATCTGCATGCTTGGAACGAGTCTTTCACCATGGGCTCACAAAAAGGAAGGAAAAGGTTACAATTCAAAAGCTCTTATCCTAATGCTCTTCCTATTTGAGCTTTCTTGAGTTTTCATTCTTTTCTTCTTCTTAATATTTGTTTAGATGGATTAGTGTTACCTTGACAATTGACTTGGTAATGCCATTTGACTTGGCCATCTTGTGTTTAGAAATTTTGTGCTAGGAATGGCATCACCATGGCTTTTGTGTGTGTTTGAGTACATAGAGGTGGAGGTGAGGGCCTAAAAAGGCCTTAGCGATGGGGCTCATGGTCATGGCATTCACCTTGTAAGAACACCCTCTCCCCCCTTGTTTTTCTCGATTAGTGTGGTCCTCAAGTATCGATGGTGTGGTCCTTTTATTTATTGGGATATTAGAGTGAATATTTCGTCGTTAGAGGCATTCTATTCTAAGTATGACGTGGTATTATAGAAACTAATAGCGTAATTCCTCTTTTGTCATTTTCCTCAATGTGAATTGAGCTGTTTCAGGTATTGTCGAGCTCATTTGATAATTGCTGAGCTGGTTCATGTCTTAATTGACCTGAATCTGGATGGGTTAGGTCAGTCCGACTAAGATTAGAGGCAATTCATTTGTCGTGTTGTAGACTTGGCTTTGGGGAGAGAAGATGGAGGTGAGGGCCTCAAAAGGGACATAAAGGTTTGGGGAGAGAAGATATTCATCAATGTCAAATAATCAATCACAACCACAATCCTCTCTTTGCATAAAAGGGACATAAAGGTTTAGGGAGAGAAGATATTTATATTGTAGATTTTGTTTTGGGACATCAAGTTTGTGTACGTTCTCTCATGCACAGACTATGCATGTGGAAGTAGAATAAGGAGAAGCTGGCTGTTACCCCCACCATGTGTACTGTATAAAGACATAAACGTACCCAAACACTTTATCCTCTTTTGGCTCTCATTTTCATTGTCTTTGCCACTGCCTCCGCTAAAAGACACTAAATTAGCAATTTGGTATAACCCATAATGCGTAGCTAGCTGTCTTCTTCTTCTTTTTTTAAGTTCAACGGTAAGGACTGTTCGGACTAATTTACGTATATCTCAACTAATCCTTTTTCCGGTCTAGTCAAAGGCAGACCATCCACACCGAAATTAGAGTATTCATGAGAAACAAATCCCTCATGATTTGACTCTAAGAGATTGTTAAGATTTAAACTTAGGATGTTTGAATTTGTAATTCATTTTTATTACTATTTGAATTACCCTGGAATTTAGCTAGATGTTTCTTGGAAATCGAAGCCAATGATAGTGTATCATCCATTACTGTGGTTAACTTGTATTCTTACAATGGCTCTCACCTAGTAGATGTATATGATGTAATCTAAATGTTGGGAGAATTTAAAGTATTTAGTACCGAAGTGGATCTGGATATGTACCAATTTAATTCGAACCTAATTTGAGATTTGGTTGATAGCAGCCTTTGGTGGTATTGAATTCCACGTAATCATGGGATCACTGTTAATCTAATGATAGCAGTACATTAAGTCTCCAAATCAGATCAATTAAGTCCTACTAACATTACTCAAGTAGAAATGAGACTCTCTCTCTCTCTCTCTCTATGTTTACGTAAACATATATATATATATATATATATATATATATGTGCATAGATATGTCTGTGTGTGTATGTGTTTATGTCGTATATTTTGTCATGCAAAAAAGATATGAGTGGGTGTTAATACTAAGGATAACGCTAGTCTGACTAAAAAATAAGACAACTTCTAAAACTAGATAATGTGTCATTGTAATAATAGTTTTTTGATCTCACTTTTATAAGTTTAAATTGAAATTTAGTTACTATGTTAGCTGTTATTAATAACTGTGCTGTGCTGTGCTGTACCCGGAAGCATTGGAAGTAATCAAGGAATTAGCACTAAAGTTGATAATGTGATATTATCTAAGTACAAGTATATGAATAGTTTATGAGGCATAATAACAAACAGTTGGTGGCTACTCTACTCCCAAGGGGCCAGCAAGTTCACATGTTTTTACAACTTATCTTCCATAGAAGATAATGAGCCACAGATTCCATATAAAACCAGCCTGTTCCACGTCTTCCATATTATATTATATACTTCTCTGGATTCTGTACCTTTGTTATAATGTAATCTTTGATGCTTGCAAACACGAGAGAGAGAGAGAGAGAATTTTGGTCATTCATGGGTCACGTGCCTAGATTGCCTTGTCCTTGAATGATTAGGCACCACTTGATTTGTAGCTTCGAATTTCAGTCATATTATTTTCTTATTTCACCATTTTTATTTTTTACTTTTTGTCGTCATTGTTAGCTGGATTTTTTTAATAAAAAAAGGGGTATATGCTGGTGGATGATATGATATTATTAAACTACATAAGAAAATTGATAGTTAAGTCGGATACGGGAATAGTTATCGTAAGTCCGCTCAACCATGGTGACTTGAGAATGAAGGTATTTAGTGATTTTGATTGCGCAAACTTAGTCGATGGTAAGAGATCTCCCTCTAGATACTTAATTTTTATAGGAGCGAATTTAATTACATGAAAGTACAGAGCCAAGATTTTTGTTTATCCTGAACTAAACTAAGTATTCATATGACTAATAAAATGTGAGCTCTAACGAGTAATACCAGTTCGATGCAAAGTACCTATCTAATTAGCCCATTTATTAGTCTCTCGTTCACCACTAACTATCCTCCTTAAAATCTCAGTAGCTTGGGTAGATCGCAGTTCTGTATGACGCTTAGGAGAAGCATTAATAAAATTGACAATATATGTCAATTTGGAAAAGAATTGTGATATTGAAATCTCATCTTCAGCAATTGCAACTAATGTAAGTTATAAACGATGAGCAAAACGATGAACATATTATGCATACTCACAATCATTGCGGAACAAAACTTGCAATTCATTAAATGCACCACGCATGTTGCTAGCACCATCATATCCTTGACCTCGTAAATTTCGAATGTGCAAATTGTGTTGAGTAAAAACTTTTGATATTTTCTTCTTAAGAGTTAAAGAAATGATATCTTTAACATGCACAATCTCAAAAAATCTCGCATGCGAAAAACTCAGAATATCAACAAATCTCAGAACAATTGTCATATGTTCTTTATTTGATGCACCCTTTGCTTCATCAACCAAAATATAAAATTTGGCATTTTTAACTTCTTCACGGATTTTTTCTCTTACTTTAGTAGCTAGAATATGCAAAATATCTTTTTGGATCATAGGAGACATATACTTTGCATTTCCTGGAACTTTCTTTAAGAAAATATTATTTATCTCAACATTCAACTTTGCCATCAAATTAATCATCTCAATTAGATTACCACGGTTCTTTGACATTATAGATTCATTATGACCTCTCAAGGCACATCATCGTAAAGTAAGTCATTGAACACTATCAATGGTAGCCTTAAGACGCAATCGATTTCTCTTTATTTCTTCTGAACTTTGAACATTCATAATTTTATCAATGTGCACTGATATATTCTTCAACGCATCAACATTTCTCACAACATTATTGTCTGTGGAAGCAAGACCCCCCATATGTAACAAGAAAACACATTTGACCACATTATTCACTCTCTTCTACTATTAAAACCATCAATGGTAAATGCAGGATGTAGAGGTTCACGACCTTGAAAAACAAAGCACGGAAAGCAAAATGCCGTATCTTTAGAAATAGAATACTCTAGCCATGGAAATTTTTTGTACCAAATTTCCTGAAATCTTCGATTTTGAACTCCAGTTTTAGTCCTCGGATACTCAGCCAAGATAGGTTGATTTGGTCCCCACTTTATATAAGCACGTCTAACTTCATCTTGATTTTAAGTAGGATATTTTCATATTGGAATACGCAATGCGAGATCTCGTTCAAGTTCATTCTCATCAAAAGGAATCCTTGGAACTTTTGTTAGAGGTTGAGGACCTTGAGGTTCAACAGCCGCAGGAATCATAGGAACATCAATACTTGTTGATGTTTCTACTAGACTCAAATGTTCAAGAGTAGAATTTGATGTTTTTTCTCCACTTTTCTTTTTGCAGAATGAAAAAAATTATTTTTTGCGCTTTTTCGTTCTTGATTTTCTATCCTAATAAAGTAAAGAATAACTAAAAATCAGAGAAACAAATCAACAAGATTGAAGGACCCAACATTTCACTAAACGGTCAAAGATCTGTAACCTAAGTATAAAAGACATTTTGAGCAATTTATATAGTTAGTTTCTGAAGAGTTCATAAATTTTGTTCAGACATTCCAAATGTTTTGATCATTAGTTAACTAAGCCATAAAAGTCTATGGTAATCCAGAAAATGTAGAGACTAAAACAAAGTCATAAAAGTCTATGGTTGTCTAGAAAATGTAGAAACTAAAACAAAGCCATAAAGTACACGCACTGAGGTCCAATTACTCAAAGCTTGTGCTTCTTTTGGTTGATCAGGGAAAAAAATTGTAGCAAAACATAATTAATGGAATTTGGAATCTTAAACATATCATTACTTGAACAAATTGCAGAATAAATGGTTCCATGGTCAAGTTCAGTGTTAGCTCTGCTATGCTTCCCGAGAACTTCCATGAAGAGATTACCCATTTTTCTACAGTTCTACTATTTTTCTTATGCATAAAGGAACAAATTTCAGAATATATACAACATAGTGGAGATAAGGGATGAGGTTTTACTTGTGTTGGGTTACCTTCTTTTTCTTTCCTATTGCCATTGGGATTAGATTTTAGATACATAGGAGATTTAGAAGTATATTATAAAACTATATACTCCGAGAAGACTACATAGGTGGACAAGTCTAAGAGGACCTCATATTACTGGAAATAACGATTCCTATAATTTATTTGCAAGTAATTAAAAAAACTAATGCCTAATAAATAAAATAAACTCAACAAATCCTCACATAACGCACTGAAAACAAGTTGCACCGAGAAAACAACCGCTAGAGGAAATAAATCTGTTGGAGGAAACAGCCGCAAAAGGGGATCTGATGCGTTGAAGAGGGAGAGAGAAGAGATTAGGGAAGTGACTCGCCGCCTGTGTGTTGCCATAGAGTCGTTGCTTGTCTGGGAATTTGGGGAAGTGACCGCAAAGAAGAGAGAGAGAGAGGGGGCTAGTACTAAGTGGTATTTTTTTTTTTTACTCTGGGCTTTAGCCCACCTAAGCCCACTAGTAGATCCGCCCTTAGTTACATGACGTAATAAAAAAAAAATCCATTGTGGTTAAATTTAATGCTAAAGTAGAATATATAGCAGTGATTCATGGCGTTTGTAAGTTTATGTGACTTCAGAATTTGATTTAAGATCTAGGAATTTCTGTTGATGGGTCTATGAATTTGTATTATAACAATAAGGTTGCTATTGGTATTGCATATAATTCAGCTCAACAGGATAGAACCAAATATATTGAGGGCGACAAACATTTGTGGTATCAAGGGATTAATTGACATTTGTTTTTACTAAAGGATTTAGTAGTAAGGTTGTTCATCTTAGTGTTTGTAAGTTAGACATGAGAGATATCTATACTCTAATTTAAGAGGGAGTGTTAAGGGATGTATATGAGGGATACTTACATACTTTGAGTCTTATTATTATAAATACACGAGTCTAAGAAAGATAACCTAATTTTCTTATCAACTCTCACTGTTGTCATAAATGTATTCTCTTTCTCTCTACTTTCTTATCACCTCTCTTTCTTAATTTTACTCTTTAAGTATACAACCATAATAATAAGAGAATCTGTAGTTGAGAGCAGTTGATCTGGTTTGTTGAATGTCCAAGTTGAGAGCAGTAGTTGGGTTCTGTTCATCCAACTACTGCAAGTTGGACAGTGTTATCCGGAACGTAGTATTGCAACCTACAGGAAAGTGAGCATTTCAAAAAACAGGTTAAAGAAAGAAAAAAAGAGGGGGTAAATTCGTAAATTCAAAACAAAGCACATAACTTAAAACGATTACATATTATGCGCATCTAATTTGAAAACTAAATTCATTTAAGTTATTAAATTAGTTATAACTCTCAATATCAAATTAAACCCTTTTTTATTCCAAAATATATAATGATGAGCAATGCTAATTAGACCTAATTATTCATAACAGGGATTCATAGGGAATTATAGTTTTTGTTAGGACCCACAATTAATTCAATAGATATAATGAACTAGATTAGCAAATTAAATCGAAAGGGTATTATTGATAAATAAATAAGCCTCAAATAAGGCTGTTAAACGAGTCAAGCTTAAACATTTTTTTAAATTCGTTTATGTGTATATAGTTAAATAAATCAGCTCGTTTATATGTAAATAGAAGCTTGATTAGGCTCAAATGTAGCTCGATTAACAACCCTCTCTCATAGTACTCCCCAAATTTAGTACAAATAGCATTTTTTATCTACCATGGTTCTAAATCCGATTACTAGAGGGCTCAAATAAGGGTAAATATTAGGTGTAACCATCTAGTAATTATATGGATAGTTCGTATAAAATAACGTAAATAAAAAATGATAGATTTGAGGGAAAAAAAAAAATAATATAAATAATTTTAAGAAGGATATTATTACCCGTAAAACTAGTCAATTGAAGATTGTTATGTCTTATTATTATAGATATGAGTAAGTGAATTTACATAATTAAATAATTATAACACATCATAAACATAACAGTATTCCAGTAACTATTTGAGAGAGAGAGAGAGAGAGAGAGAGAATTACATGAAAATCATTAATTTAAAAGAAAATGTACAAACATGCCATTGCCAGTGCAGTAATGCAAAACTACAGTTTCAGTCAGATACGACCCACCACACAATAGAGATTCCTCTAATCCCAGGTTCGGCTCAGAACCCAACCCCAGCCGCGCCAACTCCACACGTAGCCCTACGGTGCGGCTCAAGCTTCCTGTTCTTCCAGAAACAAGCCTCTGGAGCCAGCTTAGCCGCCGTTCTCATCGGCTCAGACTTGCACCTAGTTAACACAAACGGCTCATAAGCCGCAGAATTGACCAGCTTCTGCTCTATCATTGTCGCCATGGACATAGCCGCCGGCGCCGGAAAAGAACAAGAAGACCTAGGCGGCTGCTGGAGGGGTTGGTTACAGTGCACCGAGAGCGCAGGATTAGAAGAGATGTTGGAGTCGCTGCCGACTCTCTTCTTGGACTCATCAGGACCGTCTTTTGGGTTGACTTGGCTCTTCTTCTCTGTAGGTTGCCATCTGATGAAGTCCGTACTACAGACCCATGTCTCCTTCGAGACTTCCATGGACAGTTTGGGCTCGCACATCATCAACAGCAAGCAGTCCGGTAACACTGAGCTTTCTCTCTCTTGTTTCTTCGCTTGATAACTCTCTCTCTCCACAAGCTGTGTCTTATGGCTTTCGCTGTCACTCTCCTCTGACTCTGTACCTTCTTGTTTATCTTCTTCTTCTGGTTCATGGGTATCTTGGGTTTCATCTTCTTCTGCTTCATCTCTCTCTTGGGACATTGTCGTTTCTTCCTCTTCTTCCAAATAACTCTCTTGTGTCTCCTTCTCGAGAGTTGACTCCTCTGCTAATGCTCTTTCTTCTTCTTCAGGTTCAGAATCCTCTGCTAATGCTGCTGCTTCTAATTCCTTTGGTTCAGCTTCTTGTTCTTCATCTGACTGTACGGAAGAAGAAGGATAGCTTGCTCTGCTCACTTCTTCCATTACAGGAACTGAATCATCTTCTTCATTTTCTGCATTCTCTAGATCTACAATAGCCTCAGATGAAGAACCAGTAATCTCATTTTCTTCTTCCTCTTCTTGTTTGCTTTGCTCTGTATCTTGCAGCCCACCATTGATTTGCAACTTCTGTTCTGCAATATCTTGTACCTCCATGCCCATCTCTGTTTCTGCTTCTGGCTTCCCCTGTTCTTCCTCAACTTCAACTGGAACACTCTTCTCAGACACTTCACATTCTTCTTGCTCTAAGTTTCCCAAATTTTTGGCTTCACATTTTTCTACATGTACTTTGTCTTCCTCATCCTTATTCTCTTCATTGCCCTCTCTCTCATCTTCTTCATCTTTAGGAAGGGGCGACTCCCAAAACCGATTAGTAAGAGCTGCCACCCTAGTAGGATCAGATCTGCATCTCATCAACAAAAGAGCATTCTTTGGGGGTATACAAATACTCACCCTCGCTTCCTCTTCCCCTAAAACCTCATCTCTAACTTCAAAATTTTCATCTTTAATCTCTATATCATCAAATACATGTCTTCTTGAACTCCTTGGTCTCTCTGTTACTTCTGTTCTCTCCTCATCTCCTCCCACCACCAACTCTATCTCTCTCCCTTTCCCTCCCTCACCATCCTGCAATGCTACTAACCACCTCGCAAACACAGCCCCACAAGAACTCTGTCCACTCCCTTCACTCGATGCCATTGACTTCTCTTCCTTATCCCTTTCATTCGTGGAGAAACATGAAGGTCGACATGGAAACAAACAGCTGAACTCAGCACCAAATGCCCTCAAAGCTTCACAAATCGTCAATGGCAAGTGAACCCATCTCTGATTCCGGTGGTGAGGCAAGCACTCGTGTGACTGTTGTTGAAACTGAGAATGACTACTCCTATTGATTTGCTGATACACTTGAGAGCGAATTTGATCCTCGTTTTGACTCACATTTTGCTCTGTCTTCCTAAAACTCACCTCCCCACTTCGCCTTTTTGAAAGGCTACGAGTCTGTTTCACTGTTTTCTTGGTCTTCACTCGAACCTGGCCTATACAAGTCACTTTAGGCGAAGATGGTTCTGGGTTTTCAAAAGCGCAGCCTCGTTTTTTGCCTCCGGTGGGGAACATTGGCGATGCTTGGCCGCCTTTGATGCTTCCGTTGGTTCTGAGTCTGCGGCTGAGAGAGGTGGAGAGAGAAATGGGAGGGTCGCGTGCTCTGCCTGGGCTCAGGATTGATTTGGAAGAGATCTTCATGGAGGATGAGGAAAGTCTAGACGTGAAGCAAATGAAGAGCTCACTGCTTGTGCTTGTCGTGCGATGGGGTCTGTCTGAGTCCATTGGTGGTGGATTGTCAAATCAATCTGTTGTTTAGGCCATGAAACGTGTGTTTATGAGAGAGAGATTGGGTTGTACCAATGGAGGTGATTGAATGAAAGAAAGAGGGATTCGTGCCTCAGAGTGTGAGAGAAAAGCTGTGATTTCTTTCAGAGATACAGGTGAGAGATGAAGAAAGAGAGGGTGAGGGGAAAAGTGGACAGAGAGAGGATCAGAGAACAGTGAATGGAGAGAGAGAGAGAGAGGGGGGGGGGCTTAATGGAAGGTGACGATATGCTGTTTGTCTTGAGCGAAATGTAACGATTATGTTTGAGTAATGCAACACTGGCAATTGGAGTATGTGCTAGTCATGATTTGTCAATAATGCCCCTGACTCTTCCAAAGAAATCCTAGCACCATTTGATGCTTCACTCAAATTTACATTATACCTATGAAATAAATTATACCATTAATTCAAAGAATAATACTTTTAACAATTGACCCAACTTGTAAAATTAATGAATGTGTCAAGTGATATAATCTGAATAAAAAAAATAGGTAATATTACAATAACATTAGGCTATATCAATTGCTACATATTAAACTAATAAATTAAGTTAGAGTTTTAGATCTCAGTATCATTGTCGTAACTCTAAATATGTAATAATTTATTCACCTTACCTCTTATTTATCATTAGAGCAATGTTATAGGAAATTCATTTGGGCGCTTATTGAATATGGTCATTAGATTAGTTGTGATTTTTTTTTTGATTCAACGGTCAATGATATCTTTTTACAGTTTACGCGCACCTCGATTAATCTCTTTTCCAGTCTAATAAAAAATAAGTTATCCACATCAAAATTTTAGTATTTCTCATAAAATGAAATCACTCATAAAAGAGGTGGAGAAAAGCACAAAAAAAGTGAACCATAGGACCTGAGCATGAAAAATCAATCAGTGTATTTGGTGAAAACTAACCTAATGCCCTCTTGATTGAACAAAGATTTCAAAATAATCAAGAAAGGCCAACTAATCTAAACTCATATAATTTTAATGCAAAAATGTTGGATAGTCTTTTGAATAAACTAAACATATAACTATCAAATTATGACCCTTATATCGATTAAGTCTTTGAACTATTTTTTTTTGTGTCAATTGAACTCTTATAACTGTCTTCGTTAGATTTTTTAATGAAAGGTGGCGAGGTGTATCACTCATGTGATACAAATTAGTTATAACTCCGTCACGTGAGTAACATACTTTACCTCTTTTCGTTAAAAATTCTAACAAAAGTAGACAGAATTACTCAATTGAAACAATTAGAGAGTTTAAGGACTAAACACACAAAAAATTTTAGGAACTTAATTGGAATAAAAATTATATCGTTCAGCCTCATGACTTTGAGTAAAACCAAAAGAAAAGCCCAAGTGTATGAACCGATTAGGTGAAAGAGCGCTATGCTCAGGAAATATCACTTTTAATATCGTCACTTTTCAGTTAATAAAAATATGCAACGTGTAAATTTTTAATTAAATAATTATGAATCATTTAAAATAAATTTAATAATGCAAATTCATTTTGGACACAATAATTTCTCAAGGCCAATTACTATGGTGGGACATTACTGAACGTTAACAATCATCCAAAAACATGGCCAGATCATAAGATACAGACAGGAGGTAGAAGACGATAATAACAAAAAGATGATAGTTTCTGAGTGTCTTGGGAATGTCAACCATCCCTTTGCTTGACCTATTTTTTTTTTTTTTATATTATTATTATTATTATTACGATGAAAGATATTCAAATTAATTTATATATTTTTTAATTATTATTTTTTCTTTTCAATTAAAAATATATCATTCACGTGATTAAAAATGCATGAGGAATAAATTTGTGTCAATTCTAAAAAAATTACTAAATTTTTAATGTCTGAATTTACGAGTTGTGACCGTACGTTTCATGTCAGTCAGTAACAGTCATTTTTAACGTTAGACGACAAAGAGTGGCATTTCCGATATTAATCCAAAAAACTAGGGTTGCTGTGGGAAAGAAATCACATGGGGGGTGTCGATAGGGACGAGGTGACACACAGGAATCCAAGGATGCACGTGATCACAGTTCTGTAGAGGAGGTCATCCTACTAAACATGGCAATTCTATGTTCGACCCACGCGCAATCCTTATACGTGATGGGCACCCAATTGTTAAAGACAGATGGCGATTTGGCGAGTAGACTTCTCTATTCCAGTCAAAGACTTCGCAACCCAATACGCGAGTGGGTTGAGCTGTTGAAGAAACCTAGGGCCTCGTTGGCTAGTGCTGTGCTGTGTACTCTGCTCACACGCACGACATGGAGCACTGCATAACGTGAGCGCGTGATGAAGAAAGTAGGGGGGAGTTTTTATGTTCTGTAGGAGCCCTCACAACTCAAAACCTGGTAAGCCATTGGTGTATTGACACGTCTTTATATAATTAAGCTCTTAGATGACGTGGTAAAGAATTACTGGTTAAGTTTGCTTTAGCTTAATTTAATGGGTGTGCAGTGGAGTGGGTTCACAAATCAATAAAAAAGCAACCCGAACTTCCAAGTGAAATGATCAAGGAAATAATCATGTGAGGGGTCTTGGGGGTTACTTGAAGATGAGGACTTTGACCAACATTTACACCACAAAAGGACAATCAACCATTGGAGACAAACCAATAACTTTAAAATAATTCTTTAGATTTAATATATAAAAAATTTATTTTTTAAAAATATTTTAATTTTAATGTCGATAATTTATTTTTGATTAAATCATAAAAGAAATTAGTTAAAGTATAAATAAGCGGACTCGTATGCCCCTAACCTTTGAGCAAAAAAAAAACATCTCTAATAAAGTAGGACGAGATATAAATTCGGATATTCTGAGTTTAAAATTTAGTATTTTTTTAGGGTCAAGTTATTAGAAATTTATCTCTCGTTAATTCCCTAATCCTGACGTGAATATTTTGTCTTTGACTAAACTGAGAAAGAGATTAACTGAAATGTGTGCAAACTGATTTTTTGAATGAGAATATGGTAACAAAAATAAATTTTACACAAATTTGATTTTGATTTGTTTGTAATTATTAACCATCGAAATAATAATAATAATAAGTAAAACATATATGCATTTTATCTTATTTTTATTAGTTGAAAAAAAAAATATATGGACTCTAATTTGTTTGATGCATATGATAAGAGCAAGAAATTGAGGGTTTAAACTTGGATAGTGAAAAATAATTTTTTGTAACTTGTCTCTATTGTTATCCAACCATAAGAATACCTAGAATTTATTATTATTATTATTATTTTATTAATTCAATGACCAATAACTATGAATAACTCAAACTAAAGAAAAGAAGAAAAAACCCATGTGGCCTTATTAAAGAAGCCAAAAAATCAGCTGAAGCCAACTAAGATGAAAAGTAGGGTTGGGGCTTTTGATCAATTAGAGTTGGTTCTGTTTGGTAGGGAGTCAGTTTCAATTCACAAGCAAAAAGGATGAGGTGGTCCAGGTATTCCTAACTTGAAGACTCTAATTCAGTGGATTAGACTTGTCAGATTATCATGGTAATATAATAAATCCAACACAATTAAAAAAATATAAGGGCAAAATAGAACTTGACCTTCTATAGTGACACCCAACCTCTTTCTTCTCCAGGAGTGGGGTCCAACGTTATGTCCCAATATGTCTCTCTCTCTCCTCTTCCTAATAACTCGCTCGTTTTTTAGTTTTTACTAGATTTTTCAAGGGTCAACAATTGCCTTGGCTTGAACTGGATTCAACACCAAGGTGGATGAATAAGTGTGGAGATTCAACCTCACAGTTTGATGTTGTCTTTGTTCAATCATCTTCTTACATGGTCAATCACCAGCAACTTTGGTCAAAAAATGTTACTAAGAGTCATTAGTTAGTGAAGTTAAAATTACAAATACTTAGAAACCTATTAGTTACTTTGTCTTATATCTCCTTATATGCCTCTTTTTTGTTACATTTTTCCTTTAACTAACTCCGCTTATGTACTTTTAAACACAACTAGTCCCAAGTCCAAATAAAAGAAGAGAGTTGCATTAAGTAACTGACAAACAACCAATGTAAAACTCTTTAGACCAAACATGAACTTGAATCCGAAGAATAGTCGAAAGAGAATTCATATATCTGGTCCTAAAAAATAAAAATATTAGAACAAAACTTTGTTGAGTTGAGTTAAATTTTCTCTCTCCCACCAAAATCTCTACCTCCCGAATACCGGACATGATCAAACTGCACAAACAAAGCTACCAAGCACATCACCAACCTAGATTTCTGGTACTTTCAATGGTTCAACTTTACCTTGTTCACCAACATTTTTCAGACCCTTAGCACAGATCTTAGCTTCTGCTAATTTCTAATGCCAAAATCCATTTCAAGTATGAAATCCAGGCCTAAGTCCATCCCATTTAGTGCAACCAGCCATTCCCAACTGTGTCCCCTTCTTAGCCCATAGTTCATACCCTCATTGGTATTCATAAATCAACATCCTACGAAAGATGCTGTGTTTGACTCGATTTTGATTTCAGCATCTAATCATGATCCAAAGTTTACAATTTAGAAGCAAAAATACGTCTCATGACAATTTAACACATTATATTCTTTCTTATATACTAAAATAAAAATAGAGAACTTGCTAACACAGAAAGCATATCTGTCAATTACAATCTATCAATCAAATAAAATGTCTTTAAAAACAACAACATCAGGTTATGTAATGTGTCAACAGTCTCAAAACATAGGTGCATCCACGTCTAGTGTGTATATGTCATATTTACAATCAACTCTTCATTCTTCAGCATGAGACTCACCAATAGGTGGAATGCATAGTAACAATACATTCAACCTTTCTAGCGCATGCTTCCATTGCAAAACCAGAATTTCCAAACACCTAGCCTGCCCTCCTAAGCACCGTCATCGCCAAGGTTGTTGACCCGTTCGCATTCATCAATCCATTCACTATATCTGTCGCCACCCAAATTAGTCAGATAAAAACAAAACTGAAAAAAATAATAAGCAATAAATTAAACATGGTTCCCATAATTCTCACTTACATGTCTATAGGTTCACTTAAAGCTGCAAACAAAGAATGAAGCAAGATCAGTTGTGACCTCAGATATTCAATGAAAATAATTATTTATACAAAAAAGGGCAATTCACATTAATATAAGACAGAACAACTTAAGTACATGAAACAAATAACTGTAACTCTGTCAATTATTTAAATTCCATTAAATGATTAGATTTAGGCATGCACTGGAACTAGAAATTGCCTTAACTCCCCATGTTTTGACATACCCTGCACTCCAACTTCCACCCGTCAGTAAACTCCATCAAAATGTTTATCATCTCCAAATTAGGTGACTAAGGAATATTCATTGTTTTTGTGAGTTCGTTACAAATTTGAAACTCAAATCCATGTGCTTGAGTTTCTAGTCCTGCATCTAGACTAGAGCAAAATGTGACCCTTCTGTGAATTGTAAGGTTATTGTTCCTGGAGTGCATAAGACATTCACCGGAAATATGAAGGACTGGTCATAGAGCAACAAGCCAAAATGTTATTACTTAGACTCAAATGCACCAGCGAATTTCTTCCTTTTTCGGTATTAACCACGATCAACTCAATCATAAACTAATTCCACTTGCAACTTGGCACCTTAATAAGAAAAATTACCACAACCAATTGCATTACAGGATTTTTGTCCCCTTGGTTAAATGTTCTGGAGAAGTTATCATCCAGACTTGAACATTTTTGTCCAGACAGGTCATTTAAGAAAGAGGATATCAAATATGATCCCACACTTATCTTACTTTTCTTTTCTTATTTTTTTGGTGACAGGCAATCTTGCCTCTTTGTTGCTGTTAAATGGAATCTAAATTATTTCCTCACAATTACCTAAATTTGCATGCTAATATTCCTTGATTTGACAAGCAGAAGATCGCAGTCAAGACATCAAATGTGACATATTCGAATTTTCTTCAAAAAAAAAAATTTATTTTAATACACTTTTATCCCACTTTCCGGGAAAAAAAAATACATATATCCCAAAAATTGGCAATCCTTAATTCTCACTATTGTAAACAACTAAGATTTTTCATTATCCTTTTCTCTAATTCCTATTTATATTCAGTCGGACATTCAGCGGTGTACGTTGCACTTTTGGGTTTTAATTACATCATTGCAGATTCAAAAAGAAAAATCCATATCCCACAATGTCTCAGATCATATATTACCATATATTAACACTTCCAAACCTTCATAAGCATCATTAAAAAGCAATGACTTAGTGTATACCTGTTGCAGTTGTGCTAAAGTTCTCTTGACATATCCGGCACAAAACCTCGCCAATCAAATTCTTCATGTCACTGAAACCAAAAAAGTTTGTATTCAGTACAAAAAACTCAAATGTTGTAGGCTATATATCGGCAAACAATAAATTCTTAAATCAAGTCAACTGCCGCAGCCCATTCAGATGAAATATTACACCAGTAAACACAAAAAAGAAAAAAAAACAAGACTGCAAGTGAATGCCAAGGCAGAGTAAATTAGTTGGCATGTACGCCAAACTGGATAATATGCACCTGAAGCCTCCTTAAGTAAACAATTGAAAGAGTCTTTGTAAACTTTGCTTCTTCACTAATACATAGATTGATAAGACTGGTCGAGCCCAACATTTATGGTCTATATTTGGTCCAAGGAGAGAGCGCGAGAAAGGAAAAAAAGGGGAAAAGAAAAATGA
>CM042197.1:4291417-4313893 GCA_023539305.1 Ilex asprella
ACCAAAAAAAAAAGGGGAAATACACCATATGGAGTACCTCTTCCATGTCTCCTACGTCACTACGTGTGACCTTCCTTTGCTTCCACTTTATTCACTACTTATCACCAAACAAAGCATTTATAGATTGTCGATTTTACCGTGTTTCACATCATGGTGTTTCGAAAAAAATATAGATAGTTTGCACATATTCAACAAATTTAATCCGGGATGTTATGGACCAAAAGTAAGGGATCTTATTCCTCACCAAAATGGCAGCTTTCCCCTAAGTGCATTAATGTACCATGCACAAGTGAAGAATCAAATGAGACACTTACATGCGACATTCCACGCTGCTCCCATGGTTGCAGAAAGGACAGTTGAAAACAGTGTCAAGCTTATCCATCCTCTTTTTCAGAGCTGGCTTCATCCTAGACTTCCTTTTACCCATTTGTCGATGCAACTATTTGCTTTCTGTACCATCACAATAAAACCAGTTAGTTCATCTGGCGGATCATATGGTATGTAGAGAGAGCTCCACTCTTCCAGAAGAATCTGCAAGTAAATAAAAGCTACAACAAACCACTAAAAGCAGACAAAGTGACAAAAGAAATATGACTTGCTTCTTTACCTGTGCTATGATCAGTTTGTTGAAAGCAGTACCAAGTATCTCTATCCAACTATAAGCTTCCTCAGGTATTGATTATCCAAAAATTAGATCAGACAAATTACAATATCTGGTACTGGATTATCAATATCTAGTCTCATGCACAACATCTTTGCTAAAAAAAATATACCATTAACCAGGCAAAGAAAAATTCAAACACCGCACTAAAGCACGCAAAATCAAATTCCAACAGACAAGCCTATACTCCAACTAATTGCACAACCAGAGGCGGATGTGGACAAGGAACCCTAATTATGTGTACCAACAGTAACCCAAACAGAGACATTCCGTCGCAATAAAATCAAAACTAATTTAGAACGGTTATTCTTGTAGGGCTTGGGGATTAAGCAAATTAATTCAACAGATAATGGATTAAAAAATTAAAACCTAGATTTTGGTTTCCAATATCAAACAGAATCCAATAATTATACGAACCCCGAACAGACATGCATAAAAGAAAACAAAATTTTTGAAGATCAGAAGAATTGGGGGCGTACCTTTAAACTCGCAGATCGTAACTCGAAGAGGGTTAGCTCCAATAATTCGAAGAAATCATATAGGAGGAGTCCTGGGAGGATACTTATAGGCATTTTTGCCTGGAATCGGAAACTTCTGGAAACCTACCATGCCTCAGGTTCACCACGATGATTCGTGGGAAGTTGTTTTCTACTCAAAGACGGATTGTCATCAAGTAGAGTTCTCGCCGTGCTGGGAACTCTTTCGCGCGCGCCAACAGCCACCAGCAATTAACTCCTCAAGTGAGATTTATTTTCTATTTTTAATGATTAAATTATGGGTTAATTACACTATAAGTCCTCAAAATATAGAGTTTATTTTATTTTGGTTCATAATATTTCAATTACATCATTTTAGTCCCTAAAATATTGAGTATGTTTCTATGCAATCCTTCAAGTAGATAACGTCCAAATTGCTAACGTTTTTTATCATAAACTTGTTACGTAATACTTAAATATGAATAAAAAAATAATTTTAATAACCTTTAAACAAAATTTAGGTAGGTCTTGACAAAAAAAATATATAATATAGGTAGTTTTTATCAAAATTTGGATAACTAAAGATCAAAATTGTATAATTTAGGTAGCTATTTAACTAAAATTTGAGTAGAAATTTAGTTAAAATTAATCCAAATTATTTTTTTGTCCATATTTAAGTATCTCTTGACAAATTTCTGATAAAAAATTGTTAGCAATTTAGACACTGTCTACTTGAGGGACCGTATAGAAACATATTCAATACTTCATGGATCAAAATGATGCAATTGAAACATTAGGAATTAAAGTAAGACAAACTTCATACTTTGAGGACCTCCAGTATAATTAACCCTAAAATCACTGAAGTGGTTTTTTTTCAACAAATTTTAAAAAATAGTCGTCAGTGAGTTGGTGATTGTTACAAATGACATGTGGTAGCGTCTGATTGGAAGGAATTTTAGGTTTTTGAATTAAAAATTTTTAAATTTTAAGAAATTAAAAAATCAGGAGAAAAGATTTCTCTAGTCCTGTTACCTCTAAATTATTTGTTATACAGAGAGAGAGAGATATGATGATGCGTGAGATTGAGAAATATGAGTGAGGGTGAGCTAAGTGAGTTTTGTTGTGACGTGGATGAGGTCTGTGTGTGTGAACAAGTTATCAATAAGCAAAAACATAAAGAATTAAGTGGTTTACCAAGTTAAAGAACTAAGTTAGTCTATTTGTACTAGGTGCTCTTATTCTTCTATTTGTATTATTTAGAGAGGAAGGCAGTTGCGGTTTTTTTATTACAATTGTGCATTGTTTGGACAAGGCAAAAGTTTGCCTACTTATACTATAGGATAATGTAATCCTTAAACAATTAATTATGGGGTGATACCCTAGGTTGCTAAGATATTGAAAAGAATATTAGGCGTCATTAGAGACATTATTCCCTACCTATAACGTGATAGTCTGAAAGTTAGTGATGTAACACTTTAAAGATAAATTCTTCATTCTCAATATAAGATTTGATAGCATAGTTCCTCTTTTATTCTGTTCTGTATTGTGAATTGAGTTGTTTCAATTAAATCGATTTCATTTGAAGATTATTGAGTTGTTTCGTGCCTTAGCTGACCTGGATCTCGGTGGATCAAGTCAATTAGGCTAGTATCAGGTCGATTAGTGTGTTGTGTTGTAGACTTGTATGAATTTATTCTTAGTATCATCAAGGTAGATAGATAGATAGATTTAGGTTTCAATCCACAACTTTAAGGGGCAACTGTAGGGGTAGTGATTATTAGGTCACCTCTAAGCTATTGAGATATATTATATAAGTAATGTTATCGAGATCTAAAAAATTAATTTTATTTGTCGATTTAATGATGTGATAACATGATCTAATAGTATTGTTGTCACTGTAATGATTTGACTTATATATTAAGACTTATCACTTGACACATTATCATATTAAGAAATTAAGTTAATGTATTAGGTCTCGGTAGTATTAATCTTATATATACAACTAGATTACTTACTCATTAATAATAGATGATCCATCAAGTAGAGAATTAGAAGAAAAAAAATGTTAGAGGATATCCCAATCCCCTTACTTTGTACCAAAAACTAATTGAGATGTGACACATTTTCAAAAGAATCGAAAATATTTTAAACCTTATGATATGCTAAAGAATATTCCTCCTTGCTAAAAAAAGAAAGGAATATATTTTTTCAGTATTTATTTCTTCATTAACTAAGCATAAAAAATGGTATCATTTAATAATATTTTTTGAAATATTTTAATTTGTTTTACTGTATCACTTGATGATGTTCTTTAAACAATTTTATTTTTTTACAAGTATTTTGAGTAATGCTTTTTTTCTTTACTTTGTTTTTTGTTTTCCTTTGCGTATTTACTTTTTTCTTTTTTTGAAATTTAGTAACATTCATAGTTAGACATGTTGACTGGTCAAATTAAAATAAAAGTTCTTATATCTACATAATTAAAATTAAATATTAATTTATCCAAACCTAATTATATAATTACACAGTTTTTATTCTGAGTAATCTTCGCTCCAACTCTTGTAACCCTTTTCTTGGTCCTCTCACCTACTCAACAATCGACACGCTCTCCCTTTCCTATAGTCCCTCCATTCCCATTCTTCATCTGTGAAATCGCTTATCTCCTTTCTCGTAGCTTGCTCCATCTCGATAGCCTTGCCTCCCCCCACTCTGCACCTCCTTGTAACCCATCCGTAAAAATTTCAATAACCACATAGGATGACTGCACATCCTCTCCGCCACCAAGTGTTTGAATTAGTTAACGAAAATCGTAAGAGAAAATATTGTGATAATCAAAGTGACAACATTTCCTAAAAATGTGTGTGCACCCACGCGAGAGAGAGGCATAGTGTGGGTGCAAATACTTATGTTTGTGCATAAGATTAATATTGTTTCACGGATAATAAAGAAAATACTATTCATTTTTTCATTAAAAACATTTATTGGCATTATTTAGTTCAATCACATGAAATCTATCCATTAACTTTTCAAACTAATCAACCCACGTGCCATTTCACAAATGCTAAGATATCAGAATGTGACAGTTTGATAACGTTTAAGAGATTCAATCATAATCTACCACAAAATTATTACAAAGTGGGCCCTTAATTCCAAGGTAAGGTTTGTGATTTCCACAAGCAACTTTATTCATTGTATTTGGTAAACTTTGTTTGGAATTGTTGCATTGGCCATGTGTCCATGTCCATGGGACAACTTAAGAACCAAAGAAGGAATGATTGACCAACTTTGCATAGTGGTTCAATATACGAATATTCTATAGTGGTTCAACAAGGTGGGGAGCGTAACCATCAGCCTGGAAAGATGTGGTCCCACTAATAAATTGTGTTTTTTTTTGGGTCAGATATCAATTATGTTTGGGAAACTAATAAATTAGAGTTTTTATTAAAGAAAATATTATTTGTACCTAATTAAAATTACCATAGTTTACAAGAAAATGTTATTTGTACCTAATTAAAATTATCATGGTTTATAATTTTGTCTCTTAAACATTGATGGGTCTGGCCTAAGGGCTCAATTCATGTTATAAGTCTGGTTTGAATAAAAAATCTAACTAGACAAGATTCAATGGGTCCAATCCAAAAGAGGTTCACTCTCAGTCATGCTCATCAGGGTTCGAGGAGCTACATTACCAAGGGAGTAGACATGGTCATCCCAAGAGCCTCATCCAAACCACCTTAGAGTAAGAGTCATCCAAAGAGTCTCATCCAAGCCACCTTGAAATAAGCAGGGTCATCCAAGAGTTTCATCCACGCGGCTTTGAAAGAAGTCAACAACCACGCCATCCTTTGATCAGATCTTATGGGGAGCACCGTAACTACATCATCCGTTGAAAAGATGGTGCCAACTCCACCAAATTAGTCTTTTAGTTATTGATGAGCCGTTTCAATCTGTTAAAATGCGACTATAAATTGTAAGTCTTACCAACACTTGGGGGCATCACACTCAATCAAACACATCTGCTATCACTCACCTCTCTCTCTCTCTCTCTTTCTCTAATAGCTTGTATCTCCTACTATCCCTACATTCATCGAAATAATAAAATACACAGGCCGCCCTAGCTCTTCATAATGGACGTAAATCATGTTGACCGAATCACTCTACATCCTTGTCTCGTTTGAATTATTTTCTCTTTCTACTTTATTACTATATTAATTATTAATCACTTGATCTGTGGTGCATAAACTCAATATGTGCATTATTAAACATATTTTTCAATCACTAGCAATATTTAGTTTGCTTTTAATTTGTCTTTGTTTTTTTATTCAACGGTCAGGAGTGTCCTAATCAACTTATACACACATCGACTAATCCCCTCCCCCGATCCGGTTAAATACAGACTATCCATGCCAGAATTATAATATTATTCATAAGAAATAAATTCATCATAACCTGACTCTAATAAATTATCAAGATTCGAAGTCAGAACTTCTGAGTTTACAACTTGCTCCAATTAATCATTGTTTTGTTGAAACTGAGTTTGACCTAATATTAGCCAATACAGAAGTAGTTTTTGCCAAAAAAAAAAAAACACTTTTAGACAAAATCTAGAAAATATAGGGGTCGTTTGGTTGCAATATTAGAAGTGTGGATTACTAAGTAATAATAAATTAAGACTCTCTAATCTAACCTTATACAATATTTGATTGCAAAAAATACTGGGCTTGTTTGGTAGACGTATTATGAGGAGATTAAATATTAAATTGTATTATTTTTTATTTAATCTGACATAATACTTTGTTTGATAAGCAAATTCGATATCATATTAATTTCAAAAACATATATTAATCGTACACATATCGTATATTTTTTATAAATTAAACCTGTATTATAGAGATATTTTAATACCACCAAAAGATGTGGTATTATAATCCAACTCAAATGTATTATTTTACACATTTACCATTATAACCTCGAACTGATAAAATCAAACTGTCATCAATGTAACAAACATTGATTGATGATTTTTTTGTTAATTCAACATTAATACGATAAAATAATTCCTTAACCAAACAATCAATTGGATTAAATAATTATTATCTAATGTTTATGTTGTGTATTAACAAATACTAGATAAAATTACGTATTATTCTAATACCTTATTTAGTTTTGTCCTTCTGTATTGTATTAGACCAAATTATTTTACCTAATCTATTCATTTTTAATACGACAACCAAACGAGCTCACTTTGTATTATATATAGTCTTATTTTAAATTTTTATTCAAATAATACACTAGTTATTCAAATAATACACCGTATCAATACTATTAAGCTGATTATAATATCATCTGGAGAGGTGGTATTATAGTCCAATTCAAACGTATTAAGTTATAAATTTTCTATTTTACTCAATAGATAAACAAAAATATTAATAATTATACAAGATTGATGTTTTTTAGTCAATAAGCAATTGTTCCTATATTATCTAATTCTCAAGGGTACTTCCGAGAATTAAATAAATAAAGAAGGTCATTAACGACAAAAGCAAATATCCCACGTTAACTGTGAAAATATATAGAAATACAAGAACATTACAATAACAAGAATAGCAGGTGATTTTCCATTGGAACTCTCTCTCTGTTTCTCTCTCTCTCTTTCTCTATTTATCAGAGATTTTTTCTATCAGCGTCTCGCGGATCTCTCCATCTTTCTTGTCCTGATCAACCCAGAATTCGGTTAGTTTTCTTCATTACTTAAAACTCTAATCAATCTAGTTTCCTCGTTTTATCTTCTTTCTTTTTTCTTTTTTTTTTCTATATATATACCAGTTCTTGTCTATGGCATGAATTTACATACATAAATGCATGAAATGGCCGTTAAAAGAAAAAATATCTTGGTGGGTTTTCTATGGATTGTAAATAACGATGATCGCGGTATTATGTGACTCGATATTAAAGTTTTCATTAATTGGTATAGGAGTCCAGATAACATTGGAATTTGTTTGCCATTAACATCCAAAGGTGACCTTGGAAGCTCTGGAGCGTGTTGATGGTAAAAAGGTACCGATTTGATTTGGTTTTCTTTTCAATATTTCCTCTTTATGAGTTATGTTACCATGAATTAGTTACAGATTTATGTTCTATTTGGTTTGTTGTGTAAGTGGGTTTGGTTTATCCTCTGTTTGTTTGCCTTGAAAGTGAATATTGTGCCATTCTGCTGTATCTTTTTTTCGGTTTCTCACAACGGAAAAATTCAATCTTCAGAAAAGATAAAAAGAAGGTAGAAAGAAATAACTCAACTAATTTGCTTACTTGCAACAGACCATGTTAGATAGCTGGGAATTAAAATTTTGGGATTTACAAGATGTCAAGAACTTTTATTTATTATTTTTTGTATGATATGCAAGAGTTAGAAGTCTTCTTTTTTTTCCCCTCTTTTTTTTTCACAATATATGAGCCTGTAAATGGAGCCTTTCTATTAATTATGGTGCCTTGTATTTATCTGCAGGAATTCACTCGAAAGATGAAATTTGTTGTGTTCTTATTGATGTTGGAGTTTTTAAACATTGTTTTCCTATTTGGTTGAATTTATAAAGTAGATTCGAAGTTACTTCAGGATATTGTTATTGAGTTACTTTTCGGGTACATTTAGCTACCATTTGATTTTGTTGGAAACATTGCAATGACAAAACTTCAGTTATAGGAGTGTTTTCAATTATACATGCTCATAGTGATTGGGCTGGAACCATTTAGCTACCATTTGATTTTGTTGGAAACATTGCAACGACAAAACTTCAGTTATAGGAGTGTTTTCAATTATCCATGCTCATAGTGATTGGGCTGGAACTTAACAATAAAGAACCATCATTGTACTAAAAGTGAAGTTTGAGTGTTACTTCATATATATATGTAATGTCTTTTTCCTCCCAGGTACACTGCTGAAGTTCCAAAATTTATATTTGGCATTTCACTATTCTTAAGGCAGTTACTGCCCTAGCTTTGGCTTTAACTTTTGTCTTATCTTCTCAAACTGATCCACTTTAATAAACATCTTCGAGGCAAAGATTGAGATTGTGTGAGCTATTTCAAGAATATTCCTTCTTGATAGATTTAGAATATATAATTGGATTTGAATTTCTAACATGTAAGTCCAAACTATGCATTTTCTTTTTACTTCTTTCCATGAAATTGTTGCATCACCATTGCTTTGAACATTTTTTTTCACTTCAAAGGTCCTGTTGAACACTTACTGGATGTCCTCCTTGCATGACTGCTTAATAATATAACACCCCCAACAAACTTAGATTGCATTGTGTGGTTTAGAAAGAAATCATTGAGTTGAAATTGCAGAATACGCAGCCAATAGCAACTTCTAAGTGAAAGAAAGGATTTCCTCAATGATGTGGTCATTACAGACAAATAGATGGAGTATAGACTTAAGCAGAGGTTCCCTGTTAGATTGTGTCAGGAAAATCTGAAAAGTGCCTTTTGGTGGTGTGCTATTCATTTTTTTGACTATCCATCCAGTTTGGACTTCTTTTATTGTTTTATTACTAAAGCTTTTTGCTCCACAATGCATAATTACCTTTGTGGAGGGCGTATTTGCTAATTTGTCGGTTGTTGATAACTGCAGACTCTTGTTATGGAAACAAAATTTTATTGTGAAAAGATTGTTATCGGTTGGGTCCATGCTGTTCTGCAGCCAAAAAAAAATGACCAGAAAGTTGGAAAGGTCCACTCTTTTATGTGGCGAGTCCGCATCCAGTTACATAAATTGTGAATTAATTCTAAGTTGTCCTTGCAACCTATTTCACAACCAATAAAAACTTCTGAACCTAAATAATGAAAGTGATAAATCAATAAATTTGGCGTGCTCTTATCTACAGTTGCCTTGTTGGATGACTGAGATACTAATCAATTTGATGTTAATCACTACACAATTCTTTCCTGAAATATTTATTTTTGTCTTTTGAATTTAATGCGCAGGTTGTCCTTATCTTGCTAATGGGTAGTATGGCTACCAACATTACCCATTATACTCAAACCTGCAGAATATTTTTGTTCAAAGTAGAACTATTATTTCGGCTGCGTAAATCCGAAATTTTAAAAAGTGACATGTCAGGGACGAAAATTTTAATTGTTAAATGAGTGATGGAGCGATTCAGTGATTAAGCTGCATTTATAGACATAATATTTTTGTTTTCTTTGTGATTTTACCTTTAGTAGTTTTCAATTTTTCTTACTTCTAGAAACTAGAAACTAATGTGATGAAAATCATGATGTTGTTTTGGGAGGAAACCATGTACAAATTGTGTTTACAAAAAGGTAAGAATGGCTGACTTGGCTGTGTTATGTATGATTGAGTTTCAGATATTTTAACTAAGTCTAGATTTAGGTAAGGTTTGATTTGTTAGGATAATCATTATATTAGAAGTGTCTTGGTGGTGAAGTTACTTTGGATCGAGCAATTTATTTGGAGACCTAGTTACTCTGGTTTTATATACTGCTGTAATTGTGATTTTCAGTGGTGGTTTTGGTAAAATAAAATGGCGGATTAAATGGTCAATTTCTGATTTTCCTTGCCGGTCTTGGTTTAAGCTTCATAGCTTGAGGATTGAGCCTCCTGTTACTGTAATTTGGCCTTTTCTTTTTCCTATTTTTTGGCCTTAATCTTAGTCCTTTCAGGTCCACCTTTTATTTGAGCCGTCAGTTTCATGCCATGCTGCATCAGAAACTTGGTATATGATTAGCAAATTGCACATCATATTAGCATCATGGCATGAATTTAAGTCCTTCCATATTATGTAATGTGAACTTTCTAAATCCATATAACAAGTCGTAAGGAATGTACATAATTATGACAAAAATGTAATTTATGCGAAATACGTATTCTTAGAAGCAATGTTCAGTTATAACCCACTGACAATTTATATTCTTGTGATCCATAATTGAAAATTGTTACTGGGAAATTAGTAGCTGTTTTTTTGTGACAAGTTGTAGAATTAAGTTTTGAATAAGAATTTGAAAGGTTCTTAATGAAGGTTTAGGGTTGCTTGCTGAGATGCTAAACCTGCGTAATAATTCTACAAAACAGGAAGAAATCATTTGGTTAGGTTTATTGAATTGTAATTTTAATTCTTGAAGTGGAATGTGTGTTTGAAAACTAATCCTTTTTATAGTTTTATATTTCGATCACCTGCTTGTATTTTTTCCAAAAGTCCATGAATTTATCTCACTATGGAAAGTTGTGGTATAACCATATGAACATGTGACATATTCGACTGCATTTCTGTTGGTCTGGGTATTTTTATGAACATTAAGTTGCCACTTGAACCAGGAATTATTCACGACAAATTGTTCAACATGGGTCAAAGGAATATGCTGTACGCTAGTCAGATGATTGAATTGGAAAGGGAGCAATATGACCATGGACATCTTAATCCTGAACCTTGTGTTATATATGGGAGCATAACAAATTTCCCACCTCCAAATATCCACACGGTGGCGCCAACTCCAGTAAATCCCGCTAATTTTGATGCCCGTCTTCTACCAGAGAATCATGACAGTGCATTATTTTATGGAATGATGCAGTACAATGGTGTTCAGCATCGTCAGCCTGCTGCTGGTCATGACTTAGCTGTAGCGAATCACTATGCTCCATACATGACTCCCGCATCTGGTACCAGAGTTTTCCCTATCCCTCAAAATCAAGGGTCATGTGATCAGTTGCCATTTTCGAGCAATCATGGAATTATTGGAGTTTCTACGGACAGCTATGGAAGGAATAGTCACCTTGTTGATGGTCGCAGAGGTGTATTTAAGAGAAAGAATGCTGAAGGCATCCGTGGGAATTTTCAGGGTTGTAATGCTTCAGCAGGCTCTAGTTCTGCAGTAACCCATATGAGTTCAAGGCCTCGTGAATCAGATGTTACTTTGATGGATGCGGCATCTTTTGCACTTCCTGAGTATGGAGGGAATGATGCCTTGTCCGTCGTAGAAGTTGGATCCCACAGAGGTGTAAGAAATATATCTGACGCTATTGGTCCCGATTCTGTGATGGCACATGGCACTAACCACATTACTCAAGGAAACTATATGGGTCAGCCATTTCAAACAGCTGGCACTCCTTGGTTAGACACACAATTTAGATGTAATGGTGGTGAAATTGGCACTTTTACCTGGAATCAGGCACCCACTTTACCCTATCTGCATGGTAATTTAATCACTTCTTATATTAATAACCTCATCTACATTGCTGTGCTTCTTCCTTTTTCTATTGCTTTCTAATTGCTGATTAGAAGTCTTCCCGATGGCTGCTGAATCTCCAGAAAGTGGAAGTTTTGTTCCATTCATGTCAGTGCTCTTTTTTTTGGGGTTTTAGAATTTGGTGGAAGTTTTGTCCCCCATTTTGAACTGTTATAAGTAGAATGATATATGTAGCCATTTTCAGGTGGCAACTTTAATGCTATTGCCAGTTTCCCAAGTGAAGAAGGAATCAAGGCCTGAGGAAACTAGTTATATTCGCTTCTTAGTATTATTGATATATTATAAATTTTAACATGGTGAACTAATTGAAAACCTCTCTCATATAATTTCAGGGAGCATCAATTCTGGTCGTATGGAGGCTGGGAACATGTGTGTACAAGGATATCATGTCACAGCTAGCAATAGAAGTTCCACAAGTTATCTGCATCCTCCTCCCATCCCACAAGGACACCCCAATCTTCATCATCTACCCCCACCACCACCATCCTCACACCCACCCCCACCCCCACCCTCACACCCACACCCACCTATGCAAGGGGTGAGAGGCCACAATATTGACTTCCATTCTCAAGTGGTAACATCCTCACGCAGGCATTCCACAAACAGCACCTCACACATCAGTATGAATCCTGAGGGTGTAGAGGCAGGACCTGGATTTGTAGGGCCCGTTCCACCAACTGTCTTTGGGACATACCGCCCTTATCAGAGGGGAGCCATGTTTGAAGCAAACTCAAGGCAGCGTATCCTTCCTCCCTTCAGAGTTCTACCAGAAGATGTAACACTCTCCTCTGCTTAAAAAATCCCCCTTTTGTTTCTGTCATGATTTACTATTTCATTTCAGGTGAAGCTTAAGGTATGCTCGTGATTATTGACTGTGTGTATTCTGGGTTGGTGTGTGTAGGGAGTTGCCATGCTTGATATTCCAAGCTATTATGAAGTAAGAGATTTCATTGATCATCACAGAGATATGCGCTTGGATATTGACCACATGTCTTATGAGGTAATGTAGTGAGTCCATTAGCTTCTTCTTACCACTACAGTACCTTGACAATCAATGCAGAGAAAGTCAATTACTCGGAGTACACGATAGGCCCCCCTTCCCTTTTATTTTCCTTGTCCCACACGATATGGATCTATCTGGGTGCATTAGAGCGGTCAATGGATATTGGTTTTAAGCTTTCATAAATAATGCAAGCCTTTTACATTGTTTTTATTTATATTTTTGGATTAATGAGATCTATATGTCCTTAACTTTTTATAATTCAATGCCAGGAGCTTCTTGCACTTGGAGAACGGATTGGAAGTGTAGGCACAGGACTGTTGGAGGAAAATATTCTAAGTTATCTAAAAGCGAGAACATTTGTTTCGTCCAGAACTTGTTCCAATGGGAAGGAGGCAGAGCATGGGGACCAGGAAATTGATTTTTGCGTTATATGTCAGGTAGAGCAATACCTCTGACAATATATCTCTAGCGATTTTTATTTGAATAATTTTTATGTTCAGGGTATATTCAAGTTTATCATCTTAATTAGTAAAGTTACAACTTTTTCAATATAATTAGCAACTTTGTTTTAAGAAAGATCAATATTTGAGTATATATTGATGGTGTAACGTGTATTGGTGCTTATTCCTTCTCTTCTTCCTCTGCTTATTCATGTCTTCTTGTTTTTTTAAAAAGTTGTACACAATCCACAAGATACCCGCATGAGGTAAGTGATAGGCAGTGAACCCGCTACAACAAATAAGACACTCTTCATCCCACGAGGTCTGACCTCTGAGAAATTATATCATGTTTTTTCAACCTTGGGGGTTATATGTAGAAGTTTTTGCTTTCATTATCAACTTCTTAATCTTCCTCATTGATTTCCTTTTTCTTGATTTTGACTTCCAAAAGCAACTACTTTCGGGTAATTTATAATTTTCAAAATATGGTGGTGTTGTCATGGTTAGTGTATTCATTACATAAAGAAGCATATGTGCTTCCCCTTCTTCTGTTGTTACTACTATCATTTGCTTGTTTTATTTTTATCGAAACTGTTGTATTATTTATGCCCTGGGATAAAGCCTTGATTTTGGGAACGCTAACGTAGAATCATTCTCTAATTGACGATGACATTTTTTATATGGTCATCATCTCTATTGCGCAGACCAATTTTAAAGATCAAGAGAAGATTGGAACTCTCGATTGTGGGCACGAGTATCATGTAGATTGCATCAAAAAGTGGCTGCTTGTGAAGAACACTTGCCCCATCTGCAAAACGTCAGCATTGACCACAGAAAGAAAGGATTAGCGAACGGGCTGATGAATGGAAGTTTAATTTAAACGACTCTCCCATTTCCATTCAATTTAAACGACTTTCCCATTGTTTTGCTACTCGTTATCTATGTGGAAGAGGAGGTATTTTTTGAGATATTCTATATGTGTATATACTTGCAGAGATATAAGGTCCATTACTCCCCAAAATACATTTTATTTGTTGGCATCGTCTGTCTATCAAGTTGTACAGACTTTTCGCATGATTCCTGTGTTATATACACTGGGAATGTTGAAGATAACACAATTTAATGTGAGAATTCATTAATTCTTCTTGTGGTATGGATTCCGCCGAATGATATTGCCTTTAAATTTTCTTTATTGTCTTTTTCTGAAACTGTATGCCATTTCCATCAATTCATTCAATTGATAGAGGTAGGAAAGGTAAGAAATTGGGAAAGGAGGAGGAATGATCATCAACTTGTACCATCTTATGAAACACCAAGCTCCACAATGTTTTTGCAGCCATGAATTAGTTGTGACATAACTTAGAGCTCTTCCTCCCGGTGCATCCGGGCATGGAAACCCACTATTTACAGAAACCCACACAGGGTAGTTGCGAACAGCAAATTTGAGAATGTGGATGTATGTCAACCGTTTGTTTTCTTGGTCGATGTCATGGATCGATCGAAGATTAAGCCTGGGTTTCTGAAAGAGGGTGTCCAAGGTTGCTGAAAGCCATGAACTGACATACATATGGAGGACCAAACAGCTGGTGATCAAAGCTCAGACATGACAATATCTCTTGATAATGTGTGTGGGTTTAAGTCTTGCCATGGTAGGACCTGCAAAAAATAGTCTTACGAGGCCTTCATCAAATCAACAAGAACTTGCTTACATTTTTTCTTGCTATAACCAGGAACCATCTCAACTACGAGTCCTTTGAACTCACAGTTACGTAAATTCCATACAATCCCGCAAACCCAACACATAACCATCGACAAATTTAAACATAACTTGCTCAAGTTAACCAGTATGGAAGATCAGAAAAATAGAAACACTTTGCTGGCAAGGTCCCATCTCCAAATCTAGTCAGTTTGTCACCATGAAAGTATAAAACAGAGTCGTCAACCCCTCTACCTCTACTTCCTATATTGGCCACCTCATAGATGGATGCAGATTAACCATGAAGAAACTCTAAACTGAAAACTTTCTAAGGCAGGTTGCAATTGGATCACAGAGCATCTGGGATCTCTTATTGCATGCTTAGGATGATGCAATGCGATTTTTTAGTTTTTCCACAATGCTTTATGTATTCATAATAAAATACGGTATTGTTGATATAAAAACTCACCATTTTAACAACCAATGTTGAACTAACCACTCGGTCAAATACATGAGTCAGTAATAGTCCCGATATTAATATGGTGCAACAAAATACAATACAAACTACAAGAAGTAAACAAATGAAACAATACAGATGGGGAAAACTTGAGAGAATACTAAGATATTGCAATCTGTGAGCAGGAGAATCTCCATACCGCATTTCTTTATATGCTTCAAATTGACGACCAACCTCAGATAAGCTCAAGAATCTTTGTATTTGAAATTGAAATAGTGGATATATAAATAAGACGATCGATTTGAATCTGGGTTCTTACAAGTTTAGGCAAAGAACGTCTGTCTATCGCTCATCAATCCTTTACTCTGGTGGTTAGACAGAACAGCAACCAACTTTTTTTACAGCCGAAACATCGTCCTTGTTCCCAACATTGATGGTTTGCCCTTTAGGCAGGGCTGCAGGGTCATCTCCAATATCAAGAGCTTTCCTGCTGACCACATGATATATTTGTGTGAGCACCTCTGTAAATGCATTCTCAACATTCATAGACTCGAGGGCAGATGTCTCCATGAAAAATGTTTTCTCTTTTTCAGCAAAGGCCTTCGAATCCTCAGTGGAAACAGCACGCAAGTGACGTAAATCTGCCTTGTTCCCCACAAGCATTATCACAATATTGGAATCTGTGTGATCTCGGAGCTCTTTTAACCATCTCTCAACATTCTCAAATGTGACATGTCGGGTGACATCGTAAACAAGCAATGCACCGACAGCCCCTCGGTAGTATGCACTTGTGATTGCACGGTATCTTAGCAAAAAAAAAAAGATAATTATTCTCAGAAGCAAAATTCAGAGATTAATCTTTGCATGGAAAAATAATGGTCAAAGTAAGAGTTCAAATGTCTTGTATAGCAATGAAAATCATGCAACCAGAGTCTAACATGCAAGAAAAAGACCGAGATAAAACTTACATTGCAAGAAACCTTCAAACAGATATCACAAACATCAGACAAATTCTTACATATCAAAAGGTGATCCTGATAAACCACTTCTTAAAACATTCAAAGACAAAAAGAAAATGGGCAAAACATATAAAGAAACACCCTTCTTCTATGCAAAAAAGAAGAATTCTAGAACTGCATATACCTAACAGACAGCATCCCATCATTTTCCCTCACTTTAACCATCCAATTCCTACACTTCAAATGCTACTGGGCCAACAATGCCCAATGTACAAGCACCCGCACACACACACACACACACACACACAAGTAAAAGCATATATACAAATATAGGGGAGTGTGTGTGTGTGTGTGTGTGAGAGAGAGAGAGAGAGAGAGAGAAGCTAAACAAAATATTAAAACAGGGAAATTTGATGTCCAATTAAACAAAAAAATTGTTATTCTATACAATGAACCTACAGGAGGCCATGTCTCACTATGCTCACACATAAAATTCTTTGTAATCCAACATAACCCCAAGAAAAATCAAGAGCAATTCATCAATATGCACCCAGCACCACTGCTAAAAGAGATGGGAACTTGATTAGACCTCATGGTCATAACAAACAGAGTGCCCTATGTAACGCATACAATCCTAGTTCAAACAGTGTTCTAATACCATTAAAAAGTGCAATGTCAATGCCAGGAAAGTTATAATCTCAACTATTTGGAAGAAACATTCATCTTCAAGCATCTGCTGCTTAATTAAAAAGCCAACTACAGTCAACGTGTAAAACACTAATTGGCATTTTAAGAACTACCAGTTCCATTACAATGCCAAAAGTCAATCAGAGATGCAGCTGGCTATCTCAAAATCTAGTATATGCATGTGTAATCAAGAAGGAAGTAGATCCTATAAACACAGTACCTAACCCACAGGTAGATAACCAAGTGTTTCAAATTCAAATCCAATTCTCACATGAAATATCTTACATTTATTTACAACACTCTTGATCTGATAGCACTAACCCTGATCATCACTATATCACCCAGAAACATAAGCAAATCACATATCTCAAGCCATGGAAATGCAAACATAGTTTCTTAGTAACTGCCCATAAAATTACGAAAATTGAAGAGAGAGAGAGAGAGAGGTGAGAATAGAACCTCTCTTGGCCAGCAGTGTCCCAAATCTGGGCCTTGACGATCTTGTCATCGACACGAATACTCCTGGTGGCGAATTCGACGCCGATTGTGGATTTGGATTCGAGGCTGAACTCGTTCTTGGTGAATCTGGAGAGCAGATTGGATTTACCCACACCGGAGTCTCCTATCAAGACCACCTTGAACAGGTAATCGTAGTCATCGTCGGCTCTGTACGCCGCCATCAATGTCAATTCAAACCCTTTCTGTTTCTCTCTATTGAAAAAGTTCCTTGAATCTCACAGATCAAACCTCAAAAACTACAACTGCTTGTGTATTTTCCTGCTACACATATAGAAACTAATCGCACAGATACAAAGTGGTTTTCAGAGAGAGAGAGAGAGAGAGACAGAGAGAGTTCAAGAAGCCATAGTTATTATATGGGCTTTGCAACACCGCATGAGAAAATGAAAGACAACCACGAGCGCTACAGCTGAGTTATAAATCGACACATACTGAAATTGAAACTTGATTATTCTTAAGAGGATAGCCTTGTTATCAATTTTTCATTTTCGGCCTGAATGACATGTTTTTGCACAAATATTAATTGAGTGTCTATAAAATAATTTAGATTCGCTGATACGAATATAATTTAAAATTAAAAAAATTTGAATCTTTTTTAACCCACTCTTTTTTTAAATCAGTGAATTTGATTTGATATGATATAATTGATAAACGAATCGGGTATAGGTAAATTCAATCAAAAAAATACATGATACAACTCATTTGTATATTGATTATACAAGATTGATACATGACACAAACTCGATATGACACGACTCATTAGACACGAATTAATAAATAAATCAAATACAAAGTTATAAATGAAATATTTTTTAACGAGAACCCGCTTCATCCGACACAATTGACGGGATAATAAAAATATTTAAAGTGTTTAGAATAAAAACATAGTAAAGTGGTAAAATTGGTAAATCAGTTCAACCACTCTGCAGCATTTGGTTAAACCTGATCTGCCAACTTTTGGGTTTGATATTGTTTGGTTATGCTCTAATGTTCAATTGGGTTTTTTTTTTTTACCATTTATTCTCAATTATCTTCTCTTTCCTGAAGTTGGTGGTGTACTTGTTGATAAAAACATTAACATTTTTTTCTTGACACTTCATTAAATTTAGATCCTTCCAGTTCTAATATCTGTGTTGTGCCATTAGAAAATCTATTTTGAATATAATGGGGTTTCGCTTTAATTCATGCTACATAATTTAATGTTAATGAAATTAAAGAGAATTAAAACTTTTACAACCCGACCCAAAATCCCAATAGGCCACAGTACCTGGAGCCATCCTTGGAGTTGGTTTTGTTTTTGTTTTTGGGTTGACCCGGAGGGGGAGGGTGGGGGAGAATCAAGAATAAAAAAAAAAATTGATGCATTATTTTAATTACCTAAAAAACAGAACTATTTCGATGTGTCTCAAAAATTATTAAATTTCAAAACATTAGTAAAAATATATCTAAATATCTTAAAACATTCGAAACAATTATACAAATATATTAAAATATTACAAAACATCTTAAAACATTATAAAATATCTCGAAGTATAAAAATTTTCAATTCCATCACTAATTCGTTTCGATTTTCTTAAAGATAAAAACATTTCAAAAATTTTAACAATTTCGAAACAAAATTTTGATCCTAAAATTTCTGTCAAATAGAAGTTTAACTTAATTTTCAAAATGATAATAATAATATATTAAAAGACATATATGCTCTCTCTCTCTCTCTCCCTCTCCCTCTAAGTGCCAAAGGACAATTTTAATTATTGATCTATCTTGTCAAATTTGAATAGAGTCCAACAGAGTTCAACATGTGCATCTGCAAAAATGAGAACAATTCCATGCTATTTTCCTTCTCTAGACAAGCCGAAGCCTTTACAACATATTCCAACTCCCGTCCATATAGATGTGATGCAGAGGCTGCTTTGTAAGTTAATAGCGGCAAGTCACCTGTTAATGTTATCATTAAGAAACCAGAAATCAATAAGATAATTATAGTAGAGTCGATGCATATCTTGTTAAAATGCAAGCATTAACAGATTGATTTGAATCAATCTTCACCAAAAGAGGTGTAGCCTAGTGGCAGATTCAAATGCAAACCCGACCCAGTCAAGTGACCAAATTGAACCCAATTTTTATTGGGTCAAAGCAACTCAGACCAATCTAATCATTCGTAAAAGATGCAGCTGAAACCACACAGTTATAAACAATGGAGTTAAGCGCCACATAAAAAAAAGTTCAAAGGCTAGAGATGAAAATTGATAAGGTACCAGCTGTGATTTCTGAATAAAGTGTGCTCTGGCTGAAGTGACGCGTCAACCACCACCTGCAACGAAACCTCCACGATCTTCCTGATGCACTATTGGTGAACATTCCAGGGATACCATTGAAATGATAAGAGTACTTTTGCTTGTGTCCGTCTTCATTACCATCCAGGCAAATCGACATTCGATCTTCTTCAGATTGACAAAGCTTCAGGAAGCAAGAAGCAAACTCTTTCCATGTGTTGCATTCTGCATATGTAGCATCTAAATGCAGAGCTATCATCTCCAGCAGTTTTTCAGAGCTATAATCACCTGCATATTTATATAAATTGCTGCCCATGAACAAGCAGCTTGGAATACATTAGGACCCTCCAGATTCCGAAGCATGTATAAATGTGAGAAAACATAAAGTGAAACTATAAAACACATACCATGAGAGTATAAGAACAGAATATCCAAAAACCAATGCTGACTAGAAAATGCATTTCAAAACATGTTGAGAAACAAAGTTCTCTCCCTCACGCACCAAAACCCAACAAAAATCCCACACACACAAAAAAAAAAAGAAGGATAAAACACACATTTTTAGCGTTGGCACACTACAATTATCCGTACAGAACAGAATCAGGTTCTAAAATTAGTACCTTGTTGATCCATGCTGGCAAGCCTTGACAATGAATGGCTACATGTTGGATCTTTATTCAGAATATCCTCATAGCAAGTTGAAACTTTGACAATATTGTTACTAGCAAAATGCTCCAAGAGACTAGCTTTCAATCTGCACCCATAAATTTCATTGGGCTAAAGTAAGTAGACAAAATAAAGAAAGATGTTCCTTCTTTCAATTTCTAAAAGATCCCCCCAAAGTGATCTACTCCTTACTCAAGTTCTCAGTTAAGACCAAGCAAGAATTCATTAATGCCGTTTTCCTTTGCCTTTAGATTTCTAAACTTTGAGTAGGTCATGACATAAATAAAATGTGAAATTGAGGGGTAATTCACTTCTCTCTTCAAATGATGCATCCCCTTGATTCTTAATCAATAAGTAATGTGGGTTCCTTTTTCTGTACTTTTTATCTCTTCTCAAAATTTTCCCCATATAGCTGTAAAAACTCCAATGGCAAATATAATATAAAGGGCCGTCCAGCAATGTCCCATGGCGCTATCTAGTCTATGATCACAGTTCCCAAAGCTATTTCAGCAACCGAAGACTGAGAATACACCACCCCCACACTTCACTTGGAGGTGGAAAGCAACTAGTGTTCCACATATCAGAAACAAAAAATCATAAAGCTACCTTTCAATTTGCTCTGCATACAAAATCATTGAGTTTTTGAATATACAAAAGTTCGGGATAACCAATCAAATAGTAATTAGACCATGCATTTTAGGTCGTAGATATAATCATGTGAGAGTGGTTTCCAATTTAAAAATCTGGAAATTCACTATCATCTACCTCACATTTTTCAAATATCTCTCTTTCTTGGCAAGCAAATACAATAAAGATCATGGCATAAATGATCACCTTAAGGGAAGTGCTATGTTTAAATTATGAACAGAAGTTTCAAGCTCATCTAAGGCCTCCTTCACTCGATCTCCAAGCAGCAGTATCTGGCAAAGTAGCAAACCAACTTAAGCACCAAAAGAAATAAAGCCGGCAGCAGGGGTGGTTTTTGCAAGGTCTTAATGAGAAACAGGCGAATAATAAGTGAAGAAATAAGGGGGGGAATTCTGGCATATTAATAACCAAGCTGCTCAGATGATGGTAATGATTCTACCAACATTTCTGCATATTAAAATTAGAAAACTAATCAGAAAAGCATTTTCAGCAGAGTATTAATCACCAAGGACTTAAATTGACAACCTGCTCAGGTGATGTTAATGTTCTACCAAAGTTTCTGCTCATTAAAATTAGAAAAATATTTCAAAAAAAAATTCATCATGGTATTTATCATCAAACACCGAAGGATGGACGTCACAATTGCCCATTACGTGTAGTACTCATCATCATCCCCTTGTGGAAATGCATACAAACAAGGAGAAGCAGTTTAATAATTTAATATGCACAACTTCTTGCAATAAAATGCAAATTATAGTTCGTTTCCTTCAAAAGCAGTTTAAGGAACAAAGTTATATTTAACAGTAAATCACAAGTAGACAGAATGCGTATTATCTAGGGGAATGTGTGGGTAATGATGGTGTGGGCTGTGTTCGTACTATCAGTTTTGAATGTCACAATGAGGAAGCTCATGGCAACAACAATGAATCCATGAAAGTCCAACACAATGAACAGAGATTATGTTGGTGCAGTGTGCTAGGAATCAGTATGGTGTGATCACATCATATGTACAGTATTAAATTCCCAGTTTTGCAAACGGTCAGATTTTAAAATATACCCCTTTTCCATTGGAATCCCGGTTTTGACCACGAAAAAAATCTACCAAGAGTTTGCATGAACTCAATGAAACAAATATCTACATTACCTGTATCAAAGGAACTAAGGCCTCAAGCACCGAAGGTATTGATTGAAGAGCAAGCCGTAAATACTTCACTGCGTTATTATAGTAGTCACCACGTATATTCCTATGCAAATAGATGAGATCCTCCAATTTATCTCTTGAATGAGGCAAACTTAAAGGCAACAACCATGAATCCAGACCTATATTAGCAAGAAAGAAAACAAGTTCAGCATTTTCAATATCTCTTTCAGTCTAACAAAAATACAGTTCAGCCCCAAAAAGCCAATGCAAGATAAAATAGGAAAGAATTTGACATTTGTTGATATAAATATCAATTCATGCAAAATCACACAGCCGCTAAGAGTTGTGAGGAACTTCCCAAATCAATTTACAAGAGTAATCGGCTTCCAATACAATGCACCAGCTAAAAGGAAAAAATTTCGTATCTCATTTACAATATGTGAGTAATCCACCAAGAAAGAAAATAGATTCCTCGTACTGAAACACCTAATGCAATGTATGACTGCTGACAATGTCGGAAAAACGTGTGCACTAGAGAGAGGCTGTCTCTTATACATTTTTTTTTTTGGGGGGGGGGAAGGGGA
>CM042197.1:4318493-4332648 GCA_023539305.1 Ilex asprella
AATGAATTAGGACCTTATATACTCACTTCTCATCCATACAAGTAAGCATATTATTTCTTGAATTTGCAGTCTAAAAGGAATTCATCGTGAAAATCATCAATAATTTTACATAGCACAAAAAGGATTAGTGACTTGCTCTTCTCACCATAAACCAATCATGTCATCAGTTAACCCCAAATCTTAGTTGGAGGAAGTCTAAGGAAAGCAGAGATCACATCATCCAGAAAACATGCTTCCTCGTACGCAAAGTTCAAGGCTACAAAATGAAATCAGACTTCTTCACACATATAAGAACCAGTTTGGAAACAAAGCGATCCGGTGATCCATAATTCTAGGCCATCGCCTCATTAGAAGACAAAGGCAGCATTCTGGAGTGATCTTTCATTCTCCTTAGGGCCGACAAAGGTGGCAATATAATTCATCTAAACCCAAAGAGAATCAAGATAGCTGCATATGAGCATATCAGGGTGATCTATGTTGACAAGCCATTTTATTGATGCATTCCTTTTTAGAATGAAGAAGAGAAAGTTTCTTTTGAAGACGAAAATTTGGAGATGTGGATCAAATCTTTTTATGAAAGAATAATATTATTAAGGAGAAGTGAAAAAAGTTACATTATGATGGCAAGATACCTCCAAAAAATAGAGAATAAAATAAAATACAAAGAAAATGACAATGAAAATGAAAACTAAAAGAGAACCACTTTTCAACCCCGTAGATATTCTATTCTGCAAGAATTTGTTGACAGCTACATAGGAATTTGCAATGGAAAACTCGTGTTTGTTGTAAAGATTACTAAAGAAAAGGTTGGTCATAAACTTAAAGAGGTTGCTTCTATATGGGAACAAATACCTTCGGGAACAAATAGAACATGAAGAAAAAGGAGGAAGGTAACGTCGAAGCACATGTAGCATGAAAGGAACTCAGATTTCATATTTCAAATCACTCAATCTTACGGAGTTTATAGTGAAACAAATAAAATAAAATATCTTAACCAAGTAAGCTGAATCTAGCATTTCCACTTACGATTCAAATTCAGAGTGGGAACATATACATACCCAAGAATCTGATAAAAATATCTCTCTAGCTCGAATTGAAACTTGCCAACTAAGAATAACAAATCTAAGGACCATTAAAAGTTTGCATGGAGAACCAGCCTAGAAGAAACGAGAACAGAAAAATGTTAAGACCTATCAATCCTATATAGAGAAGGACAAGCAATGAAGATTGATGGCTTAAGAAAGCCCCTCTTGTAACAAGTTAGCACGTATCTCCATGTATCCACATCTAGGTGTTTTCCAGAACTTCTCAACAACTATAGTGCTATCTCAACATATTCATATATTGGAAGGGCACCCCACATGTTGCTTTATGGTATGAATCAACAAATAAAAGCATTAAATACAAGGAGATACTTTCAACTCGCTGGTCATTACAGTGTAATGATGGATCAAACATTCAGGCAAATATGAATGTAAAATGTACAAAGCATCATACCATATAACACCTTGATATGCATCCTCGGTATTCCCATGTGTAAGACAGAACTGGATGAACTCCAACTGAACCACAAGTCGATCCTGCCCAACACTCTAACTTTAAGGAACATACATAATATGACAATGATGCAATTAAAATCACGGTAAGTGACATGAAGTCTAGAACATCAGAACATTTCTGGCTTGGCCTTCCAAGGCCAAGCCAGATTAGGGCTGCTGCATCAGCTGCCCTAACAATGCCAAGTTTAACAAGTTTCCATCAGTAGTAGTTATCTGCAGATGTGTTTGCGCGTCTTACTTTCATTTTACTTACTTTCTTTACAAATGGTTTACTCCCAATTTCCTATGCATGCGCACATTCGCAGCATGGCAATTCCCTATTTTTCATCCATGGAATGGCAGTTCCTGTTGCTATAGAGCTCAATTCCCAAAGATGCATATCTAAAGAATTTAACCACATTTGATGGTTGACCAAGAAATCATAATAATCATTTCACGAATATTCTTTTATGAAAATATCACATTCTTGCTCTTTCTATTCACGTAATAAAAGCACCATAGCCCTAATTCTAAATTAGTTACTCAAATGAGAGGACTGTTATGGCCTCAGAGGTAAACAATAGTAACCGTAATACAAAAGAAAAAACACATTCCTAGTCAATTTGATACATAAACCACTTAAAAGAAGCACTTCAACTAGAAAGATGGCCACTATATCGATAATCAATTTCATTCTGTTGTCAAGAGAAAATATCAGAATGGAAGCAAGGGGGTTCGGGTTCGCGGGGAGGAGGGGGTGTTGGATGAAACTCAGTATACAAACTCTTCAATGATGTATTTTGAAATTTACAACAACGAAGGGCTTATACAGCTGCCCCTCCTTGATTTCTTAAAAGAGATTTTGACGAATGTTTTACCTATTTAATATATCCTAAGAGAATGACCATCAATTTTAAACCGACAATTATAAAAAAATATCAAAAGCAAAAGCATAGATTATGGGAAAACATACAGAATAAATTCAAACTGGTACATGTGCAAGCTTATTGTATATTTAAGACAATGTATAATGCATAAAAAGTATTACAAACAAGGAACTATGCAACTATACCTGTTTTCATGTACATTACAAAAATGAATACAGTAAAAATTGTAATCTAAGAAACCAACAAAGATATAACAAATGTAACAGTAATGTTCAGAGTAGGACCCAGCACAGCCAAGTGTGTTTGAGGATAGCTCATGGTCCTAGATGGAGCAAAAGGGGAAAAGGCCACATATGAACAATGGCACAATTGTGAACAAATCCAGGATTCGAATTTACGATACATTTGTATCCAGGACTGCAAACACATAGCTCCAACTCAAAAATGGACATCCTAGCAACGGTTAAGGTTTTCAGCTATTTTCATTTCTTTGGCACAAATGTTTTAATATGAACATGTACATAGAAAATGCATGCTAGATCAAAATTACACGAGAATGTTGTATCAGCTCCCAGATTTTCTGCCATAACAAGCATAACCCTGAAGTCATGTAAATAAGAGAAAAAAAAAAGGTTTAAGCTAATCCAAGATCCTAACTGACGGGGATAATAGTTGATTTCATCAGCGGATAAGTGGAAATATTAACACCCTACATCAAAGAGATATTTGGCTTCTGATTGGAATCGATTGCAAAAATTACAGGTCAAAACTAGAAACGCAATTCACCAAGAATGTATCAAGAACCATTCAATCGCCATTTTGTTTATCTTCAGCTATTTATATCCTCCTTTGCTGTTAATTTTCTCCCTTTCCATTCATATATCTTTGTGTCATAAAACGTTCCAATCTTATTATTCCTAGACCAAATGGATAAGAAACTTGAAAACCACTGAATGAAGGATACGTCATGTATCTGCTTGGAAAAAAAGCTCCCAGATTATACCTTCTGTTGTGAACCCGTCATTGATCCAATCTTTTTCATCCACATTTCGTATATGTGCTGGATCTTTCTAGAGTTGACATGGTCACCTGTTTTATGCCTGAGAAGCTCCATCGCAGCCTACAAGTATTGTCACTGTGTATTAAATAAGAATATACATGGTTCTCTTAACTTACGTTCATGATATAGCAAAGAATTCCTGTATATCCCTCATCCATATTTTATACATTGGAAATTTTCATTTTGCATGGTAAGACTCTCCTTCCCCCGTTGTTTCAATCACATAGCACATACAGAAATAAATTAAATAATAAAATGCATGCGCGTTACCTTTCCCATACCAGACAAAGAATTGCATAAAACAAACGCCCACACCATTGGAAAGTGCATTACCTTCTTCAGAGTTCATTCAATCCATTATACTTATAAAATGAACTCATAGCATGTTGCAATTTTAATTGGCCAAAACACGGATACGGATACGATATAAATACGGCATTATGACAAAACTTAACAAAATAGAAATACATGTCGGATCACGCAAGGATCAAAATTTCGTTTCGATGTATTTTTTCGGTCACTCAGGAAACTGAAACATTTTAACGTGTTTCAGGAACGTTTCGATCCGTTTTGAAAATATAATGAAAAAATTCTAAAATATTGATCAAAATATATCAAAATCTTTTGAAATACCTCGAAACATTCAGAAACAATTGTGCAAATGCATTGAAATATTACAAAATATCTCGAAACATCATGAAATGCCTCGAAATTTTATAATTTTGATTTCATCATTGATTCGTTTCAGTCTTCGTGAAAACAGAAACGTTTCTTTCGGTTCGAAACGAAATTTTAATCTTTGCGACCACGATACATCTATAATAAAAAATATTTTTTATTTTACTATTATTTAACGACTAAAAAATTCTAATTTTTAGTACTTATTTAACAATAATAAACAAAATTAACAATTTTTATCTTAAAAAATGTGTAATATCATCTCATTATGATACATCTATTAATAAACATGACCAATTAAAAGAATTAAAACCAACATTTAACTAGTTAATTTACTTACAATTATTGTTTTTAAGATTATAGTGTAATTAACTCATTTTTATATTTTTTTGACATGTAATAATAGATAATGTTTAAGAAATACTCATGGCTTCAAACTCAAATTGAATTTTGTTGATATATTATATTGTATGTGAGCTTAAAATGAAAGGATAAAAATTAAAATTAAAAATTATATATCTAACCATACGTGTAAAAGTATCCATGAAATATTCTCATATTTTATTAATTATTAGAATTATTGGATACGTATAATGTATATTTCGTACGTATACTTGAGTGTAGTTGAATATCTGACAAATATCATATCCGATATGTCAGACATTGGCATTGAAGAGGTCTCCGTACTTTATAGGCCAAGTCCAACCCAAATGACAAAAATTTGCAAACACCATACTGTCAGTAGACAGCATACACCAGTTTAATAGTCGCAACATCAAACTAAATTATACGTCAACACAAAACCTAGTGACCATGTACTTCTGCTCATAACATGTCTAACTAGGTTTACGGTTCAGCCATTAAATCTCATAACCTCAGATATTATGAATTAATCAGCCAATGGTGGGTGCTAACAGGGACAACCTGTAGACCTAGTCGTCTGAGTTCGAATCTTGAGACCGGACACCCCCGACAGTTGGAAAAAAAAAACCTCTAGCATACACGGTACTAGAAAATACTTCACCCACCATAACTTGGTCCAATTCATCCACAATATGGATTGCAGAATTTAGTGTCTAAATATTCATATCTAATTATTTAATTAAAACTCAACACGAAAAGAACAAAAGCAGAGTTACATTCATACCCAATACTTAATCCGGTTCTTCGAAACCGACTTTTCACGGAGGGTGCCTTTCAGAAGCACGCTCAGCACACCACTCGCTTCTTTCCAATTGTGTTGCCGCACAAGCCTGCGAAGTAAATACCTTAGTCTCCTCCGATTTTCCGATCGTAAGCCCCCGTAATCCACCCGTAAGCTCCCAATCCCTTGCTTTAGGGCATACGATGGTTTGGTCACGGATCGAATAATTCCGTTAATCACCCTACCATTTGATATTTGCTTCACGTAGTCGTGGACCCTTTTAAGAGTTCTTGTTTTGTTCTTTTTGGCTTCGATTTGAACGTCTTCGACGTCCATTGTTGAATTCTCAGAAATTGTTGCGTAAGTTTGTTGTGGGACGATCGATAACGTTTTAGAGTGAGCAGAGTATATGTGTGTGTGTGTGTGTGTGTGTGTGTGTGTGGTTAGAGCAGCGGATGAGTGCCGCGAAGAAAGAAACCAGAGAATAAATCGCGGATGGAAGATATGAGTAAAGAGGTCAAGAAGCTCCAGTGTTACCCGCCGTTCCATGAGGTTTTTATTGGGCTTGTCAATTGGGTTCTTTTGTTTCGGATTGGGTTGATTGAGTTAGAGGGTCAATTTAAGCCCAACTTCAGTTGTTTTTTTAACTTTAACTCAACCCAACCCGACTTATAGCCCAAATTATTCAACTCAAATATTGTCTAAGCTAATTTTTAAAAATTGGAGTTAACTAATTCGGACTGATTTTAAGTTATAATTCGGGTTTAACCAAGATCATTCTCACCCGAAAGACCCCTAAACTCAACCTTCAAACAAACAGAAACTCTCAAGTTACATTGTTCAGTATAACACACACACATTCAACTCAATTTGATGTTTTTTGGGGTTTTCACACACCTATACACACAACAATTGGGTGTTTAATTTGGGTATTAAATAGGGTTTGTGAAGTTTTAAATTGGGTTTTTAATTTGGGTGCTAAATAGAGTTTGTGAAATTTGAAATTGAGGGTTTTAATGAAATATGTTTATACAGTCTTAAATCGACGTTTGTTAGAGTTATTTAGATTAAGATTGTGTGTTAATTGATTTTACTTTCATAATTTCATGCAAGAGGTTTTGCAATGTTTATTTCAGGGTTAATTGTGTCACTTTCATGCATTCATATACATTCTTTTTGTTTGTTGTCATATTACTGTTTAAATGTTATTAAGTTTCAAGGTTGAGCAAGTTCAAGAACCTAGAGATAGTTGACCGTGGGTTTTGTGTTTTCACACTTAAATTACGGTGGGTGGTATTTGAATTTGCTTACTTTTGATTTTTAATTAAGTTAATATTTTTAAATATTTGTGAAATTTATCAGTTCTTTTAGTTGGGACTTTACGAGGTCTTGCTACAATTTCGATGTAAAACTGGCAACAACAAAGATCCAGGAGATGTTTCGAGAAATGCATTGCCAATAACCATCAAGAGTGTCGAAGTTGGTGATGTTAGCATCGATGCTATTCACTTGTGAGTGATTTCCTTTTTATTCGCATTAACATGATTTTGAAAAGTTATCACTGTAAAATATGTGAGATTTTGATAAACTAGGTTACTATCTGGTATTATATTGTTTGGATTAAAGTTTGTATGATAAATTAAATTATGGGATGCAGTTAACCATAAAGAAGAAATAATTTTGTTGTTGGCTGGATTAATGATTATTTGAATTTGGTTTGAATGGACTAAGGAAAAAAAATTAGAAATTATTATATTACCCAATTTATTTTCCATCTTTAATCAAAGAAAAATAAATTATTATTAGAAATGATTATTTTAGAGCATCATCACCATTCCTTACCACTTTTTGTACCCAAATTTAAATTTGGGTAAAAATAATCTAAAATACTTTTTCAATACTAGATCCAAACTCAAATCAAATGAAGGGAAACCTTTTTTTAAACCCAAATCAAGGGAGTCCCAAATCTATACTAAAATCTTTAATGGTGAGATTTCACCATCTTTTAAAGATCTAATAGTTATATTTTATCTTTTTCTTTTTAAATTTAGATTTGTCCTCATTTAAATTAGAGTTTCTTCCTTTAAATTTAAGTTTTTGTGTTGAAGATGTCTATGACTCTATACCCAATCAAGTTTTTAGCCTTTTTTTTAACTCAAATTTGAGTAAGAGTTTGAGTTTCTTATAGAGACGATCTTATCCAATTAGTGCTCAATTTTATTTAAGAAATGCTATTTGTACCTAATTTAATGACCTTATTTGGTGATATAATGGATCATAACTACTGAATTAATAGTGGGTCTCAACTAATAATGGAGTTCACTGTCAATCTAAAGACAGAGAATGATAAAGTCACCAAATAAAGTTACTAAAAAGGTTCATGTAACATTGCTATTTTATTTGTATCACTAGATCGTTTCAGGTACAAATTAGTACTAGTTTTACAATACGAAAGATAAGAAGACAATTAACTCAAAAGTAATCTGCTAAAATAGAAACAGAAATCCGAAAGACAATACATTCAAACGTAGCTTGCCAAAACATAAACAAAAATCGAATGATTTCCTGGTGACATTGAGGTTGTGGCTAATCAATAATAGCATAGACGAGGATGAGAGTTAATGGGTATAGCAGGTATGCCAAAAAGGATGTCCAAATAGGCAAGGTGGATTTGAAACTTGCAGTAAGACCCATTACACCACAAACCATTAGAACAATCAGTAATTCAATCGAGAAATGCCACGTCAACCCTCGAAAGTAAACCAGGGACAGAAGAACCGAAAACCCAAGAATATTGTTCATGAACACTCCATTGTAAATCTGCAAGCATCAGTAAAAACAAATATGTCAAAATGACACAAATTGAATAATTTAGGCCCCGTTTGGTAACGTTTAAATTTTTCGTTTTTCGTTTTTATTTTGATATTTAGAGAAAACAAGAAAAAAAAACTCGTTTGGTAACCGTTTATATTTTTCGTTTCTGTCATCGTTTGATAAACAAGGGGCTATTTTCAAAAACAAAAAAAAAGTCGTTTTTGGTTTCTGTTTTTCGTTTATCAAAAACAAAAAACGGAAACATTAACAAACGGGGCCTTAGGGATCAAATTAATAAAATTGATACAATAAAGATTAAATTGATAAAAAATATATATTTTAGAGACTAAAAATGTTAATAACCCTAATTTTTATTTGTATTTTTTTTTTTTGCTATTTAAAAAAATAATGGAGGTAAAAGAGAGCACTCAGGGACCACACTAATAGACCCTCACTGGTGGGATCTTGAGGCCCCTGACCGTATCCGTTATTCCTCTCGGAAACGACCTAGCTAAGCTAGCATAGCGGTCAACCACCGAGCCTCAATGTAAACTCTAAGACTTGAATCTCCAATCTCAATGTGAGAAATTTGAACGATAATCTACTGAACCACCCCACTCGGTGATAATATTTATTTGTGTCTACTCACCAGAAAAAGAACTTATCTAATTGTGTCCAAAAGAAGCTCATGCCATTGAGTTTCATGCGGTAAAAAGAGATCAAAACAAGGCAGCTCATTACTTGGCAGCTCATGTCAAAAAAAGCTCTGTCCGCTTTCAAGGGATGGATGGTGTACCAAGATTTTTGATGGGTATCATTAGGTAAGAGGTCAGAGTTAGAGTAAATTGAGTACAAGAGTTTGTAATGGCTGTTGGATTATGTTTTTGATTAGTTAATGAAATTATATTTTCTTGACCAAAAAAAAAAATGTGTCCAAGCCTCCAAATGAAACTAAGAAAGAAAGAAGCATACCTCGGAAAATGTCAACAAAGAAGTGCTTGATTTTTGGCGACGAGCCATAGATATCGCTGAAATCACTACACGAGCATTCGAAGCCAATGGCACCAATACGAAAGAGATGAAAAAAGAAGGGACACTAGCAGATGTGGAGAAATTTTGGACACTCTTTATAAGAGGTTCACCTAGAAATCCTAGCATAACAACTCCAACCACCAAAAGCATTGTAGCCTTTGTCAATTCCCATGGAGACCTTGCTATTTTGCTATTCTTTTCCAACATGCCACCTTGTTCTGGTTCTCTCTGCAAACATTTTCAAGTGTGCATATAAAGACCAGATAGATATGATAGAATCTGAAGAAAAAAAAAAATTAATTACCGCAGTCAGTTTTCATTTTTTCACTGAGAACTGCGACATTTTGGTGCAAAATTTACCTGTTGGTGAGTATCTTGTGTAGATTCAATTGAGGTATGAACTTGGTTTCTTTTCATCTTGAGCAATTTTGTCCATCCTTTGATAAATTCCTCCTTGTTGATCATTTGATCTCAATTTGCATCGAGTTCTTCCATGATTTGTGCCACTGCTACATCCACATCCCAAGGGATGCTACGAAACTTGATATTCACTGCCAGTTCTTTTAATTCTGCTGGCGATAGGTTGTTGTCACCATTAATTTCAAGGCTTTCAAACAACCTGGAATTCAATGAAGTGCATCAACAATGAAGTGCATCAAATGGATGATAAGTATTTGAATTACAATTTTTTAAATTTCATTTGGGTTGTTTAACATTTTACTAGATTTTAAGATAAGAATAGATAGCTTGAGCATTTGTACAACAACATAGGGCAAACATTTATAGTAGGAAAGAAGTTCAAAAATTACAATATATATTTGAGGAAAAACAGTACCTTTGTATAGCATCTAATTCTGATTCACCATCATCAGTGTGGAATCTCTGCACTGATTCTGTCTGCACATGTTTTAGTAGTCCATTACAATAATATGCTTTTGATTCCATGGTTTAAAGTCGCGGTATCGGTCATCGACTCGGAAAGCACTGAGACACATCGGTTGCGGCGTCGCGGCGTAGTATCGGTCGATACGCTCAAAACGTTAGATAGAAGACCCAATTTTTTAAAAAAAAATCATGAAAATTTTTAAAAATATGTAAATATCATCATTCTTCATTATATTCCAAAAATACATTATTTAACATATTAAACATAATAAAAATGAATTATAAGGACGCTTCCGAAAATAGTTATCATCATTTAGGTTAAATGTTTTTATTTAAGGACACACTAAATTTTAAACATATGTTACTAGAATTTTTTTTAACATACTAGTACCTAATTTAAAAAAAAATAAAAATAAAAAAGAACAACAAATATGTATCCATAAATATGTCTGACTTGGTGCGTTTCGGCCGAGTCCAACCCATTTAGCTCCGAGTTGGGCCGATACCACCGAGATATCGCCGAGATACCGAGATACCGCCGAGATATCGCCGATATTAGCTCATCTCGTGATTTTTACATTTCGGGTATCGTTATCGTAACGGTAGTGGCCGAGTCGGATACAACTCGGCCGAGTCGTATCGGATTCGGCCGATACCTTGAACTATGTTTGATTCACGTATTCTATTTCTCTCTCTTGGATCTGAGGATCGAATATCTACATGAACATCTCGTGCTTAATATTGTCTGTGTCTGGTTTAAGCTTGCATGACTTTTAAAATCGATCAAATGTGTCAAACAATTCACTCACATTCAACCAAGAGATTGAAATAAAGTCATAATAATAAGAAAAAAGAAGGCCTAATTTAGATACCTGATAAAAGAAGTAACTAAGAACGAGCACAACACAAACTATAAGAGGGATGAGGATGACAATGCGTTCTCCAAGAGGAGATAAAGTGAAGACTAAAGGGATTTGCATGACACTGAACGGTATTATTGAGAGAAGCATAATTCTTGCACTTTTTCTAGTCTCTGCATCAGTCTTCAAGCTGGAACCTGTAAATAATGAAAAATACACAAGTAAATACACCAAACTAACAGGCATTCAACGTAGATAGACATTTGTATTTATGTTTCTTTATTGTCAACAATTATTAGGTCTAACTCTAAGTTAGCTCAAGTGGTAACAAAGATGAACTGTAAACTCATGTGTCCTCAATTCAAATATTGACAACCTCTTGAAGTCAAACCATAAGGAATCTATCCTCATGAATATTGTACTCTTAGTATGGATGGTCTATATTTGACCGGACCAGAGAGATGCTTAAACGAGGTGCACGTAAACTCACCCTAACACTCCTGATCGTTAAATAATTTTTTTTATTAGGTTAGTCCCAATGCCAACTTTCAGGCTATGTCGAGTCAAGTCATTTCATGTGAAATGGCTATCATGTGTTGACCCGGCCAATGGACAGCCCTAAAAGAGTATTACTAAAGTGGACATATGTATTACACACATAGCTCTAGAAATCGAAAAACAAACGGACAATGATACTAGAATTTAAAATTTGATTTAATTAATTATTGTCATTAATGTAATAATGGGTTCTAATATTTATTAGACCCACTATTTATTCAATGATTATAATTGTTCAAATCAACAAATCATGTAAATATTTTTTAGTTCTAATAACATTTCTTGAAACAAAGAGAGAAGGAGTGAACCAGCCAATAGCGATGAGAATCTCTTGAAATGGTTTTGTCCACGGTTTAATGGCCTTGAACTTGGGGTTGGGGGATCAGCTTTGCTGCCAACGATAATTCAAGTCCCCCAGAGTAGAGTGAGAAGCAAGATTGTTGATCCTGCTAGCAAGCCAAGTGCGGTTTGGACATGCTCTTGATCACCCTCTTTATTCTCCACTAGTCCAGTGGCTGATAGAAAGTTAACCAAAAATTAAAACAGAAAAGGTAATTACAATCAATTATATTTAATGTTATTGGGATTTAAAAAGTCAACCTAATTTATTGGCTTAACGATGTGATAATAGTATGGTCCTTCTTGAAATTATATTCACTCGTCCTTGTCTTCGGCGATTAACATGTTCTAGAGTAGGTGATTAGCCTATCTCACACTAGTCGAAGTCTTCTTAAACTCGTTGTCGGGTTTTATTGCAGTGGAGGTTGTTGTGAGGAGATTCTTGTGTCTATTCTAGGGATTGATCAGGCAAACAAAAGGAAGAAATTTAACATACCCAAAAGTATCAAGGACTCAGGAAGTGCACCAAGGATCTGGAATATACTTGCACCAAAGAAACCAGGACAAAGAATCTTGAAAATCTGTTCACCACCAGAGATCACATGTGACTCTCCTTGAAATAACAGGTATTCATACACCACAATTAGGAAGAGATGGCCCCAAAGACTTGTTGAGCAGGGCAAGAAGCCGTACATTTGCTTGCACCTATCATCCTCCGACGAGAAATCTATTCCTTTGAGGACAAGAAAAGACGGTTCTTCTTCCTCTTGGACATGGTCGGAATCGGAAACCAACTCAGGAGAGCTGTGTTGTAAGAATCGTCCGGTCAACTTGAAAGTCAATGCAGAGAGAAGAAAAATATAAAATGCAGTTTTCGCAAACTTCCTCATTGTCTGTGGTGCTGATGATCCAGAGAACTAATGGAAGAGAAGGGAAGTGATGATCAGTTCTCTAAATTTGGCCATGCAGGATGTTGTTTAAATAAGTGATTAAGGAAAGTACCCAGTATGCGAGGCTTCCGCTATTGCGGAATCTGGGGAAGGTTAGATGTACACAACTTTATATTTACAAGTAGAAAGATTATTTTCACGACCCGAACCCGTGTAAAAAATATTGTTTATATACCTGATTGGCTGATGGAAAAAACCGTGTTGACCATAAGTCAATGACTACTTCTAGGTTGTTTTTTTGTTTTTTTAATGATGTGGTCATATAATGTAGGGTTTAAGGTGGGAAAACAATTAAAATTTTTGTAAAAGTGTATGTTGCTAAACAAGTGGTTTTTTGAAAATTAATACTTGACACAGTAGACCATGAGTTCAATGAGTGTCTAGTCTTTTTTTAATGATTTGTAAGACAATGTCGAGTTTAAGGTGGAAAAACAATTAAAAAAATCGGATAAAAATATATGTTGCTAAACGAATGGTTTCGTTGAAATTAATACTTGACACGGTGAATCCATATTGCTTGGTTCAAGATTACTTAGTCGGCAAAATAAGAGAACATTGAGACATAAACCTTCACGTCTTGAGCTCTAGACTGTCGAATTATGTTGTGTAATTAGTCATGAATTTAAAGAACATGCAGTGTGGTTGAAACAAAATAGCTGATGTGGTTAGTCTTTTTACCATTGACCAGTTGTACATCATACTTAATTACCCATTTATATATGCTCAATTTGTTCTCTGTTGCTCCTTTCTTTATTGGAAATGCAGCAACACATATACATGCATGTATATGAGTTGGCCTATTACGTTTCGTTCTTAGAGACTTAGAGTTATTGTCCATAGTACTATGCTCCTGTCATGAGATTTCGTAATCCATATAACGATAGCTAGCTAATGGACTTTGAGCCATTTATTGAATGATTCTCGATACATAATTTGTTGATTTAATTTATTAACTTGATTTATTATAATATTTGAATTAATTGTGGGTCTTATGAAACATTAAAAAGTTGATGTTAATTCAATAGTTACAATGAATCCACATCATTAAATTAACAAATTAGTTCAAAATTTTATGTTAGTATTATTATTGTTGAAAAGTCTTTCATGGAAGTGGATTAGCTTTTTTTTTTGGTTTTACGGTCAGAAGTATCTGGGTCAACTTATACACATCTCGATTAATCTTATCATCGGTCAAGTGAAAGACAAGTCATTGACACCGGAATTAAAATATTCATAAGGGATAAATCTTTCATAACTTCACCCCAAAAAATTACCAAAATTCAAAATAGATTCATTGAACTCATAAGCACATTGTACAACCAAATAATTGGCTAAGGGATGCCTCAACCGAGAAAGTAAACCATGCATGGTTGTTAGGAAGGAAAAAGCCAAAAATAAGGTTTAAGGCTA
>CM042197.1:4335473-4353599 GCA_023539305.1 Ilex asprella
AGTTTTTGTTTGATATATATCTATATAATAAAATAGTTTACAATTCAATTCTCAAAAGATAAATAAAATGACTTTTGTTATTTACGGTTGAGATCGCTTTAAATTTTATTTTAAAATTAATCTAACGGCTAATATTAACACCCTAAATTTAAAAGGAAAAATATGGTCCTAAATGTGTGTTTGGAATGATTTTTTAAAAGTACTTCTAAAAATTATTTCTCATAAGTACTTTGAAAAAAAATAATAGTATTTGAAACTATTCTATCACTACCACTACTGCCACGGCCACCACTAACACTGTCGCCATCGTCATCACCACCACACCATCACCATTGCCACCCTCGCCGCCACCACCGCCACTACGGTCAGTGCCACCCACCACAACCATCACCGTCTCCTATCACCACCTCTCACCCTCACTTCAAATTGATGCTTAAATTTTTTTATCTCTTCTCTATATTTATGAGATATGAATACAAATATATTTATTGTTTATCATTTTTTTATTATACTGTGCCTTCAGACACAGGCAATGACTTGTTCTATAATATAAGATATGGTAGGTTTTAATAAATTCATCCGACGGTCACAAATAAACTTATCCAACGACCCCCAACATTTTCCTCAAAACCATTCATATTGCATCGTGCTTTCAGGCACGAGTTATCCCTAATATGTATATATATATATATATGTTGGTAGACATGTGAGTGTGGCATGTATATGTTTTTTTTAATATATATATTTGGTAGAGGTTGTCTACGGTGACGATAGAGAGGAGAGGAGAGGAATGAAGGGGGAGAAAAAAAAATGAAGTCAAGGTGGACCAAAGACCACCGAAGGTGATATGTGGCGTGAGTATTCATCTAAGGTAGTTTCTAATCTAGAAGAAAGAAAGAAGGGTCCAAAAGGCCAGCAGAAGGGAAAAAATAAACAATACAAAAAAAAAGAAGATAAACCAGTGTACCCTTTATCTTCCTAGTATGAGAATCAAATCAAGTCAATTAAAATAACACATGTTTATGTGTTAGCAAATATAAAAGAAAGAAAAAAAAAAGTTTGAGTTTCGGATTTGTAAATCTAGAGGGGAATAAGAGAGAGGAATGAAGGGGAAAAAAAAAGAAAAGAAAAGAGGACGCGGGTTTGAAACAATGATATTTGTTCACATTATAATCGAATTTGAATATATTATTCGTGATGTCGAGAGGTGTAAATCTATCAGTATTAGTTGACTATTAATTGAGTTCTTCGAAAAGTTGATTGGTCAATTAGTAATAACCTAATATCAAGGTTTAATGAACTCCGGAAGTGGTATAAGCTATGAAATAAAGTAAAGTATGCTTATGTGCATTGATATGTATCCATTGAGTTATTATTTAGAATTGGTGTTCACTTGCATAGGTTTGTATAGTCTGTATTATAGAGGCTACTACAACATCAATTCCACCTATGGATTGAAAGTAAGGTCTACTCTCAAATGAGAACGTTTGGGCTTGATTGTAATGAAATAAATTCACATCTTCTGGTAAAATACATGTGTGCGTTTTGGCTATTATTGTAGAGCGAATTCTAAAGCTAGAACATCCAACTTTGCTGGTTTTGTTGGTGATGATCAAGTCTTGATAGTTAGTACATTTACAGAATGGTTAACAGAAATATACACACACACAAACAGAAATATACTTATCCTAAAGAAAAGATTAGTGGATGTTTTCACTGGTGGGGAGTAATTCTCTTATGAGGATCGCTCTATGTGTCGGCTAGCCTGGGTTAGTCTTGAGTTTTATTGTAACAACTTACTTTTTATACGTGCACGGGAGAATTCCTACAATGAATACGGATAGCGACCTTCTTGATGATGAACCTAAAACAATCAAAAGGTCAGAAAAGGGACCGGGTGAATACTTGACTTATCTTTTCCGAAACTTAAGTCAATAAAAATTGAAGGCTTGAGCACAGTGTATCTTTTTTCTTAGTTTGGTTTGCGTACTTTTGTTCATCTTTCTGATGAGTATTTATACCTGAATTAGAAATGAGTGCAAGAACAAGGAGTCTCATCTCGACATTTAATGACTCGCACTCTTATCCATGAGTAATAAGTGTTCTTCACTCAGATCCTCATTGTGTTAATGCTCGAGTGATAGGACAGGTACTCAAAGTCAAGTCGAACACCTACGGCTATCACCGGTCACTCAAGTTTTTCTGATCGACGCCTGACACCTATATACAAATTTTTAACACTCGGAATATAGTACAACGGGGCTTGCCGAGGACATGTGATCGGCGCAACAATCTTTAATGCCTTCCAATCATGACTGTCAGTTTGGAGTCTCGAGAATGCAAAGGCTCTTTAATTGTCTTGTCACAGTCAATCAGGTCCTCATTAAATGAGCGGTTATATCTCCTTAAATGTTGATCACAATCTACTCACTCAGCTCTCCTAAGTAATAATTGTTCAGCACCATCTTCCGGTACCTTTTGAGTTTTATAACAACTGTATCAATCCACATGACACCTTGGGGGCTGTCGAGCCATCTAAAGTCTCGTCAATATGTATGATATGGAGTTCTATTTTATGATAATTCGTCCATGTGCACTTGTTGCGTGTTTTGAGCATTATTGTATGTCTACATTTTGGATTAATAAAATTATTTATCTGTTGTAAAAAAAAAAGATTGGGGAAAGTCTACAAGGTTTTGATTAAGAAAATTTTGATCGATTTTATAGGATGGATGAAAAAAAAAAAAGAGGGAAGGAAAGTAAAACTGATATAATTTTTATTTTCCGAAGAAAGAAATATTTCTTCACTTTTTTGTATTTGGTAAAAATGACGGAAAGCATGAAAATTATTTTTGTTTTTTATGTTTAGTATAGATGGAAAAGTAGACCGGAAAAATACCCATAAATTAAATGTCCATAATATATAATGAATCAAAAAATATATATATAGATAAATAACCCAAATTTTAATGCATATATTATATTTCTTTCCACGTTTTCGTCCAACTTTAGAGGATAGAGAGTTGAAGGAAGACAAATCTCTCCATTTTTCCTTCTTTCGACATTCATTCCTAAACAAATAGAATGTTATATCCGTTCTTCACACTTTTCGTCAATTATTTTGTCTGTCTTTTTACTTTTCACTTATTGGTACAACATAACAATAATGAAGGTCATGATGCCACATAAAGACTTGGTATTAGTGTGAACACAAATGAAAATGTGAATAGTTGAAAAAATTATGAAACTCAGACAATCAAACCAACTGTGTAAAAATATACATTTTGAAAGATAAGTAGTTTTGAATATAGAACCTCACAATTACTTTCTCGACAACAACTTGCAAGTTCAAATGAACATGGAAAAGAGAGAGAGAGAGAGAGAGGGCAAATCAATGTCTTCCTCTCACATAATTCCTTAAAATACCTCAAGAAAGGGAAAAACATGTTCTTTGTCACACATATCCTTAAAATGTATAGACCTATTCATGAAAAGTAGTTCAAGAAACTAATGACAAGTCAAGTTAGCTGCAAAGTAAAAAGTCTTTAGCTAAAATTCTAGGCCCATAAACATAAAACGATACAAACAATTCCAACGTCAACCTTGGCAACTTAGGCTTGTTAAACAATTAATGACCCAACAAGTCCTTTGTACACACCACGAAATAGAAAAAGGCAAGTATTTTTTTTCTTTCATAAAAAAAAAAAAAAAGAAAGTAATGTTATACAACTTAAATGGAATTCAAAAAATTATAACCTACATATGTATCATCTCTTAGATGAGTGCGTTTCATCAACTTTTTTCATTAATATTCACTCATTCAATAAAAGGTATACATTTGAGTTATAATTTTTAAGTTTCATTTTAGTTGTATAACATTTTCCTAAAAACAAATTTTAAAACACTAAAGAACCTATAACTATGGTCACTTTGATAAGATGAATTAAATCCATAATTTTATATTTCACGAGATTTGATGATTTAATCTTATTTATATATAAGTATATATTGGTATATGATGAAATTGAGTGTTACTAAATGAGAGAGATTGAATCAAAATTAGTAATTTATTAAAATTTAATTCTAGTTGACTCATAAATTCGATCAATTTTCTAATATTTAACTTATCCAAACATAGATGGTAAAAATGGGTTTTTGTTAGACAATCAATTTGAAATTCACAAAGAACTTTTCAAATCTTATTCAGATTGATTCGGATCATTGGAAATCCGATCCAAATTCATCAAGCACAACAAATTTTGATAATTATCATTCCATCGTTCATTTTCAACCGATGGTTGCCCCTACTGTGGAGAAACTCTGACTTCTGTCTTTGAATCAGTGGTAAAACTAACAAGAATATATTAGTTTGAGAAATTGTTGGGTCTTACATTGAACTCCATGGCATCTAGAATTAATCCAGCGTTTTGGTTGTTAGGTTCTCTCTCTCTCTCTCTCTCTCTCTCTAAGTGGTTGATAAGGATAATTTAGTTGTTGATCTCTCTTGTCAAATTTGAATAGAGTCCAACAGAGTTCAAAATGTGCATCTGTAAAAATGAGAACATTTCCATATTATTTTCCTCTTCCAAACAAGCAGAAGCCTTTACAACATATTCCAACTCCCTTCCATATAAATGAGATGCAGAAGCTGCTTTGTAAGTTAAGAGCTGCAAGTCACCTGTTATCGTTTAACAAACCCCAAATCAAACGAAAATAATTAGAGTAGAAACTAATGCAACTGTTTGATCCAATCAGTAGCAAAATATGCAGTTATAACCACGCAGTTATAAACGATGGAGTTAAACGCCACACGACAGAAAAATCAAAAGACTAGAGGTGAAAATTGGTAAGGTACCTGCTGTGATTTCTGAAGAAAGTATGGTCTGGCTGAAGTGACGTGTCAACCACCACCTGCAACGAAACCTCCACGATCTTCCTGATGCACTATTGGTAAACATTCCAGGGATACCATTGAAATGATAAGAGTACTTTTGCTTGTGTCCGTCTTCGTTACCATCCAGGCAAATCGACATATGATCTTCTTCGGATTGACAAAGCTTCAGGAAGCAAGAAGCAAACTCTTTCCATGTGTTGCATTCTGCATATGTAGCATCTAAATGCAGAGCTATCATTTCCAGCAGTTTTTCAGAGCTGTAATCCCCTGCACTTACATAAATTGTCGCCCATTAAGAGGTAGCATGAAATATATTAGGATCCTCCAGATGCTGAAGCATGTATACATGTGAGAAAACATAAAGTGAAACTATAAAACACATACCATGAGAGTATAGGAACAGAATAATCAAACCACAACTGAGTAGAAAATGCATTTCAAACTCCAAAATATAAAGAAAAATGCCCTTCTTCTCAGCAAAAAAAAACAAGCAAACAAAGTTCTCTCCCACATGCCCCAAAACCCAACAAATATCCCATACCACAGAAAAAGGAGGAGGATAAAACACACAAACACATTGTTAGCATTGGCACACTACAATTTTCCCTACAGGTAACTGAACCAGATTCAGGTTCTAAAATTAGTACCTTGTTTATGCATGCTTGCAAGCCTTGCCAGTGAATGGCTACATGTTGGATCTTTATTCAGAATATCCTCATAGCAAGTTGAAACTTCGACAATATTGTTACTAGCAAAACGTTCCAAGAGACTAGATTTCAATCTGCACCCCAAATAAATGGATAAACAAACAAATTTCATTTGGCTATAGTACGTAGACCAAATAAAGAAAGATGTTCCTTATTTCACTTTCTAAAAGATCCCCCAAAGTGATTTACTCCTTACTCAAGTTCTCAGTGAAGATCAAGCAAAATTTCATTGATTCCGCCTTCCATTGTCTTTAGATTTCTAAACTTTCATTCAGTTATGAAATGTAATCTTGGGTAGTTCACTTCTCTTCAAATGATAAATCCCTTGATTCTTAATTAATAAGTAACGTGGGTTCCTTTTTCTAGAAAAATACCATATGTCCTTTTTATCTCCTCTCAAAATATTCGCCACATAGCTCTAAAAACTCAAATGGCAAATATAATTTACAGGGCTGTTCAGCAATGTCTCCTGGTCCTATCTAGTCTATGATTACAGTTCCCAAAGCTTGTTCAGCAACAGAAGATTGAGAATACACCACCCACACTTCACTTGGAGGGAGAAAGTAATTAGTGTTCCACATAGTGGAAACAAAAAATGATAAAGGTATTGTTCAATTAGCTCTGCCTACAAAAATCAGTGAGTTTTTGAATATACAAAGGTTCAGAATAACCAACCGATCAATAATTAGACCATGCGTTTTACATCGTAGATGTTATTATCAAGTGAGAGTGGCTGCCCATTTAAATATCTGGCAATTCACTATCGTCTACGTAACATTTTTCAAATATCTCTTTCTCGGCAACCAAATACAATCAAGGTCTTAGCATAAATGATCACCTTAAGGGAAGTGCTGTGTTTAAATTATGAACAAAAGTTTCAAGCTCATCTACAGCCTCCTTCACTTGGTCTCCAAGCAGCAGTATCTGCAAAGTAGCAAACGAACTTAAGCACCAAAAACATAAAACTGGGAGCATTACACTTTTTTTCCACATTAAGTATTAATTATAGCAAACTAATCTGCAACAAAGTTCTATCCAACAAAACTTCCCTTTGTTATCAAGGTGAGAAAGACCAAAGTGAAGAAAGCCGGCAGCATGAGTGGCTTTTGCAAGGTCTTAACAGAAAAGCATTTTCAGCATAGTATTAATCACCAAGGACTTAAATTGACAAGCTGCTCAGGTGATGGTAATGTCTACCAACGTTTCTACTCATTAAAATTAGAAAAATATTTCAAAAAAATGCCAGCATGATATTTATCATCAAAGACTGAAGGAAGGACGTCACAATTACCCACAATGTGTAGCACTCAGGGGCGGCTGAACAGTGTAATGAAAAAAACTTAGGCTTTAGGCCCCAATTTTGAAGAAGGCCCTAAATTTTTAAATATTATAAATAGTACAGATAAAAAAATTAAATCTCTAAATATTTTAAGTCCTACAAAAAGGCCTTATAAAAATACAAGTCCGATAAAAAAAAATAAAGGTCTCATTTCAAGGAAGACCCATAATTTATAAGTGTACAGTAATAGTCCAAACAAAAAATTTAAATTCATATCTAAACAAAATATTTCAATTTAAATAGATTAGGCCTATTAATTCAGCCGTAAAATTAAAAGGCCCTAAAATTTAATTTTTTTAAATAAAAAAAATAAAACTAACTGTAAAACTAAATCTAATAAAAAATTTAGTTTTAACCTCCAAAAAAGTCAAGTTTATACTTACCATCATAATTTTTCAACCATTTTTTCTCTCTCTTACAATTAAGTTCAAATATGGTAACAAAAACTTGAATATAAAAATTTAATTTATATTTTTGTATTTAAAAAAATTAAAAATTAAATTTATTATTAATATTAAAAATAAAAATGTCTTATTTATTGTTTTCGCTTTAGGCCCCAAAAAGTCTCGGGCCACCCCTGGTAGCACTCATCATCATCCCCATGTGGAAATGCATACAAACATGAAGAAGCAGTTTAATAATTTCACGTCTACAACTTGTTGCACCAAAATGCAAATCATAGTTCCTTTCAATCATAAGCAGTTTAAGGAACAAAGTTTTATTTAACAGTATATTGCAAGTGGACAGATGAATATGATATAGGGAACTTGTGGGTAAAGACAGTGTGGGCTGTGTTTGAATAATTGGTTTTGAATGTCACAATGAGGAAGCTAACGACAACAACAATTAAGCCATGAAAGTAATTGAGATGCCAACACAATGAACATAAGTAACGCAGGTGCAGTGTGCTAGGAAGAAGTATGGTGTATCATATCCTATGTAGAGTATAAATTCGCAGTTTCGCAAATGGTCAGGTGAATATCTGCATTACCTGTATCAATGGAAGTAAGGCCTCAAATACTGGAGGTGTTGATTGAAGAGCAAGCCGTAAATACTTCACTGCGTTATTATAATAGTCACTACGCATATTTCTATGCAAACAGATGAGATCCTCTAATTTATCTCTTGAATGAGGCAATCTTAAAGGCAACAACCAGGAATCCAGACCTATATTAGCAAGAAAGAAAACAAGGTCAGCATTTTCGATATCTCTTTCAGTCTAACAAAATACATTTCAGCCCCAAAAAGTGAACCCAAAATAAAATAGGAAAGAATTTGATATTTGTTCATATACCGTTTCAAGCAAAATCACACAGCATCTAACAGTCATGAGGAACTGCTCAATCAATTTACAAGTGCAATCAGCTTCCAGCACAACCCACCAGCTAAAAGGAACAATTTTCCTATCTCATTTACAATATTTGAGTAAGCCACAAAGGAAGAAAACAGGTCCCACACACTGAAACACCTAACACAACTAGAACTCGAAGTGGAAATTAAACACCTGATCTAATGTTGGGGGTAGTAATGTTTGAAAGATATCTCTCGATTTTGAGTCTGAAATTTCTTTAATTTATTGAAGAGATTTGAAACCCAAGTTGTACAACTAGTACTACCACTCATTCACTCCTTCTAAAACCTCTTGGAACTGCCTCCTACTGAGCTTCTAAACAGACTGCACAATCATTAAAATTTCCAACACCTTTGCCAGCATTAATTATGGTTCACGTTGTCATTGGTTTTCTAACCTATGTCCAGCTACAGTACCTAAAAGCAATTTTTCCGGGTACTATACTTCCACTTTTTGTCCAATAAAAATGTGATATGTGATAAGTTTAGTTATTTTATTAATTCACATTACTTTATTATTTTTTCAGTCAGTGGTAACAAATCAATCAAACCAAAATCAAAGATTATGGATTGATTTCAGTAAACCATCAAAATCTTTTTGTCGGTACCCAAGTGCTATCCTCTCAACTCCAGCAAATGCAAGAAATCAACTTTGTTTTCTTCTGTACATGTATGATATTCAACAAGCAGCGCTCCGCTCCATTATGTTGTCATATGAGTAAAGAATTATTCATAAATTAATCAGCCTAAAACCAATCCAGTGAATTTAAAAATCAGCAGTATTAAAAGGATAGTATATCACATAGAGATATATATTGACCAGCCATTTTATATCTACAAATAACACTAAATTCAACTTCCTTCGTTTCTTGTTCAAAAAAAAAAAAACTTCCTTTGTACAAAAGTAAATTCAGACCACAAGGTGAGTATAGTGAATAACTTGGGAACTGATAGATGTAACAAAAACATCACAGAAAATACGAACTTCAAGCACAAATAAACCAGAAGTCATCAGCACGAATCTCATGTTAACTACAAAAGATCAAGAAAGTCATCCATTTCTGTAACTGCATTCTGAACTATGCCTCTTTGCTAATAATCACAGCAATGCTCAACCATATATCATAGAAGAATTGCTAATATTCTAGTATCCCTTCCTAAAGTTGCTCAATCAAAAGACAGACAGAACAAAACCAATATTTTCTCCATAACATATATCAGCTAATATTGTAACCATAAGAAAGTAAAGAGAACTTGAAACTCACCACGGGTATAAAAAACAGAACCATAAGGCATACCGCCACCTTGACTAGAAATAGAAAATGCTTCACGTTCACTGCCTCCACAAGGGTTCACGTAGAAACCTTGGGGCTGAAAATTTGGGGAATGATTTTCTCTCTGCAGGTTATCATCCATCTCAAAGGAAACTTGTCTCTGTTGGTCAACATCAACTTCCAAACCTATGGCCTTGTCATTCCTAACAGAGGTGTTTGAATCGCACTGATAAGGGGAGTTAACTTCTTGAATTTTATTGGCATCGTACCCGCCGGAGTTTTCAACTGACATGTCAAATCTAGTTTCTGACATCTCTGATTGCATGGGGGAATAAGGTTCATTGAAATCTCTCAACTGCAGCTCTTTCGGGAGAGAAGAATACCACAACTGGAAAAAAGTCAATCCCACAACCAAGTTTGAGATGGGGTCACTCCCGAATCCACGTTCTTGCAAGAGGCTGATGGGGAAGACAATATAATGAATTAGGACCTTATATACTCACTTCTCATCCATACAAGTAAGCTTATTATTATCTTGAATTTGCAGTCTAAAAGGTATTCACCGTGAAAAGCATCAATAATTAGATAGCACAAAATGGATTGGTGACTTGGTCTTCTCACCATAAACCAATCATGTCATCAATTAACCCCAAAATCTCAGTTGGAGGAAGTTTTATGAAACCAGAGATCATCATCCAGGAAACATGGTTCCTCACAATCAGCTAGCATTCTGGAGTGATCTTTCATTCTCCTTGGGGCCAACAAAGATGGCAATATAATTCATCTAAACCCGAAGAGAATCAAGTTGTAGCATATCAGGGTGATCTATGTTGACGAGCCATGTTATTGATGCTTTTTGAGAATGAAGAAAAGAGATCTTCTTTTGAAAAGGTAAATTTGAACACATAGATCAATTTTTTTTACAAAAGAATAACATGATTAAGGAGAAGAGAAAAAAGCTACATTATGAAGGTAAAATACCACCAAAAAATAGTGAATAAATAAAATACAAAGAAAATGAAAGCGAAAACCAAAAAAGAACCACTTTTCAATCCAGCAGATCTTCTACTTCGCAAGAATTTGTAGACAGCTACATACAAATTTGCAATGGAAAAACTCGTGCTTGTTGTAAAGATTACTGAAGAAAAGGTTGTCATAAATTTGAAGAGGTTGCTTCTATGTGGGAACAAACACCTTCGAGAACAAATAGACCATGAAGAAAAAGGGGGAAGGTAAAGTCCAAGCACATATAGCATGAAAGGAACTCTGATTTCATATCACTCAGTCTTACAGAGTTTATTGTGAAACAAATAAAATAAAATATCTGAACCAAGTAAACCGACTCTAGCATTTCCACTTACAACTCAAATTTGGAGTGGGAACGTAGAAATTCCCAAGAATCTGATAAAAAGATCTCTCTCTCTGTGCGATTAGATCAGAATAACAAATCTAAGGATCATTAGAAGTTTGCTTGGAGAACCAGCCTTGAAGAAAAGAGAATAGTAAAACTGTTAAGATTTATCAATCCTATATAGAGAAGGAGAAGCAAAGAAGATTGGTGGCTTATGAAAGCTCCTCTTGGAACAAGTTAGCATGTATGTCCATGTATCCACATCTAACGTGCTTTCCAGAACTTCTCCACAACAATAGTGCTATCTCAACAATTAACATATTCATGTATTGGAAGGGCACCCCACAAATTGCTTTATGGCACGAATAAACAAATAAAAGAATTAAAATACAAGGATATTCTTCCAACTCGCTGGCCATTAGGCTATAATGATGAAATATACATTCAAGCAAATATGAATGTAAAAGATACAAAGAATCATACCATAAAACAGCCTGATATGCATCCTCGGTATTCCCATGTGTAAGACAGAACTGAATGAACTCCAACTGAACCACAAGTCGATCCTGCCCAACATTCTAAATTTAAGGAACCTACATAATATGACAATGATGCAATTAACATAAAGGTAAGTGATGAAAAGTCTAGAACATCCGAAAATTTCTCACTTGCCCTTCCAGTGCCAACCAAGTGCTAACAATGCCGAGCATAAAAAGTTTCCATCAGCAGCAGTTATCTGCAGATGTATTTGTGTGTCTTACTTTCTTTTCTTTATAAATGGTTTATTTCCAATTTCGTTTGCATGTGCACATTCACAACATGACAATTCCCTGTTCTTCATCCATAGAATTGCAGTTCTGTAGCAATAGAGCTCAATTCCTGAAGATGATTTCTTGGTCAACCATCAAACTGATCACAGTGATTAAATTCTTGCCTATTAATAAGGAGATAATAGTCTTATTTCATCAGCAAATAAGTGGAAATATTAACACACCCTACATCAAAGGGATATTTGGCGTCTGATTGGAATTGATTGCAGAATTCAAAGGTCAAAACTATAAAAATGCAATTCACCAAGAAGGCATCAAGTACCATTCAATCACCATTTTGTTTTCCCTTTCCAATCATGCATCTTTCTGTCATAAAACTTCCCAAATCTTATTATTTCTAGATCAAATGGTTAAGAAACTTGAAAACAGCTGAATGAAGGACACTTCAGGTGTGTTTGCTATGGGTATTAGGAAAGAGGGATTGAAAAAAATAAAATTGAACTCACCTTATCTCTCTTATACCCATGTTTGGATACACATTTTTAGCCCCGTATTATCACCTAAAAATAATATTGGCCGGATGAATAATGCATTTAATACTACCTACAACCTCTTAAATAAACCTACATTTTTTGTAGATTTAAATAATCCGGTTAGGATATATTTGGGCAAAATATATTTTTACCCTCAAGAATCTCTAAAATATAGATATCACTCTTTATCTTGAGAGTTCTGTAGTAATTTAATGTTTATATCATCATTCAATATTCCATCCAAATAAAGTATTGGATAGGATAAATATGGGATAAAGAGGTATTATCACTATAATTAGTTCAAGGGCCGGATAGATGGGTACGGAATGGACGGGTTTGTCCAATCCAGTCCTTCCTAATGCTTATAGCCTTAAACCAAATAACATGTATTTGTTTGACAAAAATAGCTCCCAGATTATACCTTCTGTACCGATCCTGTCGTTGATCCAATCTTTTTCATCCACATTTCGTATAAGTGCTGGATCTTTCTAGAGTTAACATTGTCACCTGTTATATGCCTGAGAAGCTCCATTGCAGCCTACAAGTGTAGTTGGCTTGGATTAAGTAAAAATATACATAGCTCTCAACTTAAGCTCATGATATAGCAAAGAATTCCCGCATATCCTATACCAGACAAAGAATTGCACAAAACAAACGCCCAGACCATTGAATTTAGGGTTTAAATATTCATAACTCACCATTTAATTAAAATTCAACACAGAAAGAACAAAACCAGAGTTACATTCATACCCAATACTTAGTCCGGTTCTTGGAAACGGACTTTTCACTAAGGGTGCCTTTCAAAAGCACGCTCAGCACACCACTCGCTTCTTTCCAATTGTGTTGCCGCACAAGCCTGCGAAGTAAAAACCGTAATCTCCTCCGATTTACCGATCGTAAGCTCCCATAATCTGCTCGTAAGCTCCCAATGCCTTGTTTTAGTGCATACGATGGCTTGGTCACAGATCGTATGATTCCATTAATCACCCTTTCATTTGAGATTTGCTTCACGTAGTCGTGGGCCCTCTTAAGAGTCCTTGTTTTGTTCTTTTTGCCTTCATTTTCAACTTCTTCAATGTCCATCGCGTAATTCTCTGAAATTGTCCGGTAAGTTTGTTGAGGGACAATTGATAATATTGCAAAGTTGTATATATGTGGAGATGTATATATACTAGTGATGTACCCACTATGTAACATGAAAAAAAAAATTGCTGAAATAAACAAACAAAACCCACAAAAATTAGCAAAAGGAAAGAACTTTGCAAACGGAAAAAAAGAAGAAGCAAACCAAACAAAAAAATCGACTGAAAGTCAATTACACGTCCATGTCAAAAAATATTCTATTCTAACATTCTTCATGAAATACAACTAAAGACTAAGTAAACAAACTGCTTTGAAAAAAAAAAGTGTAACATCAAACACCAAAGTACAAACTGGAAAATTGCAATGACAACCGCATCCAGTGAACTCAATTACAGATCATCTGTGCATGTTAATGGGTTTTCATGAGATCCCGGCTCATTGATATAAGAAACCTTTTACACCATGTGAAACATAACCTCTGACTTATGTCCTCCACAACAAACCTAAATGTTACCCTCCATCTAACAACACATAGCAAGACAAGTTCAACCCAAGATATGACCCTCGGATTGGCTACTGATTCAAGTCAATCCCAAATCGACTACATAAATATGTTAAACTCAATTCCCAGATTAATACAACCCAAATCCCTAAATCGCCCAAATACGGAGGGTGAGAAGGAGAGGGTCAGTGAGATAGTGGTGGATGGGGGAACGGCTGGAGGTAGTGGATAAGGGAACGGCCGAAGGTGGCGGCTGGGGTTGGAGACAGTGTGGGGCTGTGGGTTTATGATGGAGAGATGGGAGGAAAGGGGTCAGAGGAATTGAGAGAAATAGCCAGAGAGATGAGGATTGGTGGCTGGGGTGGTGGGTCTATGGTGGAGGGAGGGGGATGAAAGAGAGTCAAAAGGATGGAGATAGGGTGTGGGACTGTGGATTGATAGGTAAAGAGAGATATATACCTGGGTTCGTGCCTTGTGTGCCTTGTCGGTGACGGCTGATGAGTGCCTTGGCGGTGATACAATGTGGCGGTAGCGAATTGCGTGAGAAAAGGAGAGGTGGAGAGAGAGATAGAGTCCGAGAGTGCGACGATGAGATAAAAGAGAGTGACCCGCCGATGGAAGAGAAAAGCAAACTGGACAAGAAGCGGGAAGCAGCTGGTATCTGTTAGTGCGTATATATATATATACATGTATATATACACACGTATATGTGTTATATATATACATATATATATAATAATAATATTAAACAGTAACACGTTCAACAAAAAAAAAATAAAAACATCAAACAATAACACGCTCAACAAAAAAATAGTAAAATCAAACAATAACATAATATCAAACTATTTGATGTTATAATTTTTTTTGTTGAGTGTGTTATTGTTTGATGTTATTATTTTTTTGTTGATTGTATTACTGTTTGATGTTATTATTTTTTTATTGAGCATGTTATTTTTTTATGTTACTTTTTTTCGTTGAGCGTGTTACTGTTTGATATTATTATGTGTCTGTATATATATAAAATTTAAAAATTCAAATGATACACAAATATCAAAAATAATTTTGAAAATCTCACGTTCAATTAGGTATGCAGATTTATGGTATGAATAATTATAGAATACATTTTAGAAAAAAAATTAAAATATTTTTAAATATGTACTTATTAACAATTATTTAATTAAAAATATGACTTAAAAGAGGATAAATTTAGAGGTAGTACTTAAAATCAAATAAATTTTGAAAAATATATTCATATCCCATTATCTCTACAAATAATCCCTAATAATTCCTAAATATTTTTGTTAATAAATGGGATAGAGTAAAATGTAAAGAAAGGAATATAAAGCAAGTCAAAAGTAGAAGCTTCAGATTTTTTTTTTTTTTACTCCAGCTCTCTTGCTGTATATTAATCCATTATTAATGAATGACAGGCTGATTGTATATTACATATATAATTGGTAATTCATCAAAAATTAAATTAAAAATATATTAGAGATCATATTATTTCGATATAATATATATTTTTATATAAAAAAGGCAATATAATATACTTGACTAAAATCCATTTGTTGATTGATTGATTGATTGATTTATAATTAATTGCACAAAAGCTCTCAAAATATGGAGTTTGTTTTATTTTAGCCTCTAATATTTTAATTGTATCATCTTGTTTCTTGAAGTATTGAATATTTATATAATAAAGTACAATATAATTCAATTTTTAAAAGATAAACAAAATGACTTTTGTTTTTCGCAGTTGAAATCTCTTTAATTTTTTTTTAAATTAATCTGATGGCTAATATTAACACTCCAAATTTAATAGGAAAAATAAGTCCCTAAAGGTGTGTGTTGGATTGATTTTTTAATACTTATAATTTCTCATAAATATTTACAAAAAAAATAGTGTTTCAAAACCGCTCCACCAACACCTCTACCACCACCCTCATCGCCCTACCACACCCATCGCCCCACAATGACCGTCACTGCCACCATTACTGTTATCCCACCATCATCTCTTCCACAACAACAATCACCACTGTTGTCGCCACCTTACCATTACTGTCACTATCTCAACATCACCCCAATTGCCCCACTACTACCATCACCATTATCATTCATGCGCTACCACCATCGCAACCGATTATCATCATCCATCATAACTATCACCATTTTCTACCGCCCAATATCACTATCACCACTCACTCTCACTACAACTGGTGCTTAAATTTCTTTCTCTTTCGTATATCTTTTATAATTTGATTTTTAATGTGAATACAAATATATTTATTGTTGGTCATTTTTTTATTACTTTGTGTCTTCAGACACGGAAAATAACTAGTCTATATAATAAAATACAATATAATTTAAATCTCAAAAGATAAACAAAATGACATTTATTTTTCGCGGTTAATATCACTTTAAATTTTACTTTAAAGTTAATCCAACGGTTAATATTAACACTCCAAATTTAATAGAGAAAATAGAGATCTTAAGGGTGTGTTTGTGATAATCTTTTAAAAGTGTTGTATAATTTATAACTTCTCATAAATACTTTTTAAAAAATAATTTTTGGAACCGTCCCACCACCACCACTACTATCGTCGTCGTCGTCGTCGTTGCTACCCTCATTGCCACAACAACAACCATCACTACCGTCACCAGTCCATCACCACATCAGCACAACAACCATCATCACCACCATTGTACCTACCATTACCACCATTGTCTCTATCATCACCATCACCACCATTGTCCTTACTATCACTACCACTATCGCCACTGTTTTACCATCGCCCTACCACCACTACCCATACCACCCCACCACCACCATCATCACCATCGTCGTCACCCTGCCACTATTACTGATGATGCACAAAATAGTATGGTGCGAGATCAACAGTCACAAGGGTGATTAATGAGCAATCAATGACAATTGAATGGCAAAACTGTAAATAAGAGTCAACACCGGAAATTTATAGTGGTTCGGTCTCGAATGACCTACGTCCACTCTTCGAACGGCGACGGTGGCCTTAGGCGTTTTATTGATCAACGGTGGTACTCCGAAGAGTTTACAATGAGTCTAGAGAGAGTGTGTGCAGAGAGCTTCGAGAGCTTGCTGAGTGCAACTAATGTAGTGTATGTGTCTCAAGAGTCATCTTGCCCTTTATAGAGTGAGGGCTTACATTATATAGGCTTACCAAGGCGGTGAGGCGGTGACGTGAGGGAGAAGTCTTCCGTCAATTTGGTAAGTACAAACATGGTAGGAGTGAGCCTCTTTGGTAAGTAGAGCTATGATAGGAGTAGACTTCTTTGGAAGGTAGAATCACGGTATGAGATCTTCGTATCTTGAGCCTTCCTCCGCGTGCTCCTATTTGTTCGGATGTCACTCTGGTGCGGAGTGTGCTCATGCTTAGCATTGGACTTGAGTCTTGAAGCAAGGAGGAGACGATGAGGAGAATGGAGGATAGGAGAAGGCCAAAGTGGGAGACGCCCACCTGGCCTCCTATGGGCGGCGCCCAATTGGAGGGGAGTGGGCGGCACCCACTTGGTGTGGAGAGGTGGGCGGCGCCCCATGGGGGGTGTCCTCACCTCACTTCGTTGTTCAGCTCCTCCTTCTCTTGGCTTTCAAGTAACCCATTCAATTTCATAGCTCACCTTTCTCTCCCTCGTACTCCTTGGAGGATGATAGTGAGTTTGGCTTGGTCTTGATCTTGAGTCTTGAGCTCGGGCTTGCTTCGGAGTGGGCTTGGTGTCTTGGACTTGAGTGAGGAGGCCGGAGGAAGGAAGAGGAGGAGACGCCCGAAGGGGAGCCAGCCCAAGCCGGTGCCCAAGGGTGCCTGGGCGGTGCCCAAGGGGCTTCGGCCTCTTGGGTGTTGTCCTCTTGACACCCGCGCCTTCTTGGAGGAGCTTGGGCGTTGGCCACTTGATCTCCTTGGACTCCCTTCACTATTCACCTCCGATTCACTATTCACCTCTGATTTACTATTCACCTCCCTTTGACGGGTGGACCCAGCTCCATGGGTCTTTTGGGCTCTTCTATGGGCTTCTTCGACTCCGTTCGGATTGGGCCTTAGCTTAGTAAAATCTGGACTCATCATTTGCCCCCATGCCCTGAGCTCTGATTTTTTTCGAGAGACAAGGGTCAAGGGCATGTGCTTCGTCTTTACTTGGTTGAGTCTGAGCTTCCCTTGTTTTTCACGGTACCTTTTCGTCTTCGGGGACTAGTTGAATTTTTTGATATCAGATTACATAAATATATATATGTGTGTGTAAATATATATATATATATATATGTGTATAAATATATATGTGTAAATATATATA
>CM042197.1:4369872-4398404 GCA_023539305.1 Ilex asprella
TTTTTATTTTTAATATTAATAATAAATAAATTTTTATTTTTTTAAATACAAAAGTATTAATTAAATTTTTATATTTAAGTTTTTGTTATCATATTTGAATTTAATAGTAAGAGAGAGAAATAATAATTGAAAAATTATGATGGTAAGTTTAAACTTGATTTTTTTTGGGATTAAAATTAGATTTTTTAGTAGTTTTAGTTTTACTGTTAATTTTTTTTTTCTTTATTTCAAAAAAAAAATTTAGGGCCTTTTAATTTTACGGCTGAATTATAGGCCCAATCTATTTAAGTTGAAATATTTTGTTTAGGCATGGATTTAAATTTTTTGTTTGGACTATTATTGTATACCTATAAATTATTGGTCTTTTTTGAAGTGAGGTCGTAAATTTATTTTTGATTGGACTTGTATTTTTATAAGACCTTTTTGTAGGGCTTAAAAATATGAGTTTTTTGGTTGTGGGTACAATTTTTTAGACTTATTTAAGGAAAAATATATGAATAAGATGTTTACTCTATTAAGTTCAATTTTAATAAAACATATTGTATTTAGGTATAAAATTCAAATGAAATCAAAACTTTTTTACTTAAATATCCTCCCTTAAATTATGCATTTTTGATTGACAGTTATATATCTAATTAAATATGTAAAAATTTTATTAGACTCTCTCATTATCTCTCCCCTATTTTCTCTCCCTCCTCCTATTTTCTCTAACTGTTTCTCTCTCTATTTATATCAACATTACAACAACACAATTACACTAATCAGTTACAACAATTAGTTACAATTATCCTGTAATACACCAAACAGTTACTCATACGTTCTAATAAATCAAATAATTACACCAAATAATTACACAAAATTATGACAACGACCCAATTTGTCATTTAGTCGTTTACATAAACTATATAGTTGATCCATTTAGTATACGACATCGTTACACCAATTATATATACCAAATTTAGTATAATGATAAATCCAATTTGGTGTATATAATTGGTGTAACCATGTTATGATACTAAATGATGTAACTCTTTGATTTATGTAAATAACTAAATGACAAATTGAGTTAGTGTTGTAATTTCGTATAATTGTTTAGTGTAACTGTTTGGTGGATTATAAGGTAATTGTAAAATTAGTGTAACTGATTAGTGTAATTGTGTTGTTGTAATATTGATATAAGGAGAGAAAATAAGAAAATAAGGAGAGAGAGAAAAAAATTATCAATGTGAGAGAAAGAGAGAGAAATAGATAAATAAAAAATAGGGAAGAGAGAGTGAGAGAGTAATGGAGAGAGAAAGGGAGAGAGAGGTAGTAATGGAGTAATAAATTATCTTTTAGTTTTGTTTCAAAAAAATGCACTTAGGGCCAAATAAGTTTCCTTAATATAGTTTTGCTCTAGTAAGTCTAAATTTTTGTACTGGCTTTCAAATTACCCTGAAAATATTTATAGATTTAATTTTTTTACCTGAACTATATATAATATTTAAAAATTTGGAATCTTCTTTAAAAATGGGGCCTAAAACCCAAACTTTTTTGATAACACTGTTGAGCCGCCACTGTCAAGAAATGATTAGAATTTTGTGTGTCAGTCACTCACACGCATGGTTCAAGGTATCGGCCGAGTCCGATACGACTCGGCCGAGTCGTATCCGCCTCGGCCTATGCCATTACGATAACGGTACACGAAACGTAGAAATCACGAAATGAACTACTATCGCTGATATCCCGTCTGTCTCGGCCGAAATCAAAGGTCTCGGTGTTGAATCGGTTCAACTCGGGCGAAATGAATCGGAATCTTTCCGAGTCAACCAAATCAGTGAAAAAATCTTCCCCAATTATGGATACAGAAGAAAAATTTAACATCCACTCTGTAAAAGCTTAAAAACACTCAAATCATTTCTGAAAATTAAACAAAAATAAAAAAAAGAGGAATGAGAAATAAAGCAGACCCACTACCAGTCGAGACTCGAAACCAATGTGAAAATTGCAGAAATCACATGAACCCTGAAATCTAAACGCTCATTTTCATCTATAATAACCAAGAATACTAAAGATTCGACATACCTTTAGGTCTGCATCTTCATCTGTTTTTGTGTGAAATCAGGGTTCTTCGGTTCTTTGTTCCGATCTTCTTTGGTTCTTCTTCTTCAGTTCTCTCTCGGGACCGTGGTCGATGTCTCTGTCTACACCCATCTCTCTCTCAGATGTTTCTCTCTCGGTATCTCTTTCTCACCGTGACTTAGAAGACGATAAGTCTGAAGAGATAAGTACGAAAAAAAACTCTTTAAAAGGTGTAGGTGTTTTTTTTTTTTTGACTGAGTATTGTTTAAATATTTATATTTGCCTTAAAAGTAACATAAAAATAGTAGGTCAATTGGGTGGATAGGCAACTTATTAACTTGCAGGTTACTAGTTCGATTCTCTCCAACTGTCCAACAGCCTGTTTTACATTATTTTAGTTACAATTACATTTAAATTACTCCAAGATGCAATTGGGTTATTTTAGTTACAATTACATTTAAATTACTCCATTATTTTATGTCCAACAGCCTGTTTTACATTATTTTAGATGCAATTGGGTTCGATTCCTCCAGAGATGCAGATGTTATAATTAAATTATTTTTATATTTAAGTTACTTATTTATTGAATAAATATTACAAGTATTGTTGTTAATGCCTCAATATGTTTCTAAATGCTTATGTTGAACATTGATAATGATAATTATTTTCGGTAGCGATTTTATGTGTCATTTTAATTATGTTTAATGTGTTTTTGAATGTATTTGTAGACATATGATGCATGAATGATGATATTTATATTTTCAGAATTTTCTATAAATTTTTTAAATTTTTTTCAAATTTTTTTGGAGCTTATCGGCCGATACCGAGCCGCGACACCGCGACCGATGTATATCAGCACTCTCCGAGTCGATGACCGATACCGCGACTTTGAACCATCACACGATAAGGGGAGGGGAGGAGACTTGAACATGGGACCAAACACATTATTAAAGTATAAATATTTAAATTACACAATTTCTAATAGCTTAAGCTTTTGAATTAAATAGTTTTTCAATATGAAATCTTACTGCCACCTAAATTATTAAAAGATTTTCACTTGCTGCACGTGAGGGGCGTCTTGAAGGATTAAGTTTTTGTAATAGATGGTTGTTTAATATAAATACTTAAGTTACATCCAACATCTTTCCGGCTTAGTTTAAGTTATAATTTCATCCTTTTCCTGAAGGTACAACAAGCAGAGATATCTTATCTACCATGTTTTTTCCATAAGAACCTGTTTTGATTCTGTTCCAATTAGGTGATAGATTGTGGACAAATGTGAAATATAATTCTTCATTTATCTTGACTTTATTGTTGTAAATTTCAGAGAATTTTTCTAAGCTTTATTATCTCTTTACATTTGACATATGTAATTTTGTTCCGAGAAAAGTTTTTCATTGAACCAACTAAAAACTTTATTGTTATTAGTGTTACTTTTTACCTGGTATTACTTGCTACATCTGATAATATTTTGCATTTTATCTGGTTATTACTTTTTACCTGTACAAAAATATCTACTTTTTTGCTTAATTAAAAATCAGCCATATACCTACTGCGATTGGTTTTAACTGCATCTTTTTCAACAGTTGGCTGTATCGGATCAAGCCATCGGTCACACATGAACCGTTTAAACCTAGAGTCCCAAGTCATGGCAAGCTCGTGAGCGAATTTAACCAGTCCAATAGTTCTGCTACTCCAACTCAGCTACGGTGGAAGCCTGTTGAAATCCCAGAAGAACCAACTGATTTCATTGATGGGTTGTACACTGTATGTGGGGCTGGCAGCTCATACCTGCGGCATGGTTATGCCATTCACATGTAATTGGTATTCCAGACTTATTTCTTCACTGGTTATATATCACAATCAGCCTTTCACTGTGTTTTTCTTGTGGTCTATCTTATTTATGTCGGAGTTGGTTATGTTGGTTTGCTTTCGTAAATGTATTTTTGGCAGATGTTGGCCAGAGGGAAAAAATCAAAATATTGTTTTGTTTTGTTTTGTTTTTACGAAATGACTAAAAAGTTTCACCAAATCGCAATTCCTTTGTTTCAGCATGCTTTGAAATGTGTAGAATGTTTTGGCCAATGTTCAGGAATCAAAAATCGAAGTTTTTTTTCTCTATTTTTTATTTCTGACCCTACTTGTTTTTGGAAACAGGATTGTTTTTTTTGGTTTTTTTGGTTTTTTTGGCTACTCAGAAGAATGAAGAACTTCAGCCTACGTGAAACCGAAAGTCTTCATCATGCAGTATGCATATATGTATGCTAGTAGAGAAAATATATACGAAATTATCTGGACGACATCACTTGCAAGCCACATGAAAGTTCGTTATATATTTGTAATTGCATGGAAAGTCTTTTGTTCACAGGGGAGAAATAAGTAACGTTGCTCAGAATACTTGTGGTAATCTTCAACTACATTATTGCAAAAAAAAAATGCCATTTTATGGCCTCTCAGAACAAAACATGTTCAGGTTTAGAATTGGGGAAAAATAGCTCAAGTATACATGATTCAACTACCTTGTGCACATAACTTTAGCCTGCCTTTTTTATCCGCCAGGGGGGGGGGGGTGGCGTTTTCCTGTGAAGAAGTTGTTATTTTACAACAGCGTTTGATATTGGAAGGTTTTTGTGCTCTTGAAGCCAGAGATGGAGTCAATGGTAGATGATCTTGTGTACTGTGCTTTTTGACATGCAGACGTATGTGTTAATTGTAGGTACTCTGCCAACAAATCAATGGACAATTGTGCTTTCTGCAATGCTGATGGTGACTTTTTGATAGTTCCTCAAAAAGGAAGTAAGTGATCATCATCAGTATGTTTCCTAGTTAATTTTGTGAGTTTGACTCTGCAGTAGTAGTTTATGTATGTTTATTTTGACCCATCCGGTCTTAGCCTGTGGCAAGGCTGTGTTTTGCGGAAAGTGTGATAAGTTAGAATGTCTGGTCTTTGTCATGTACTAGTGAAACACAATTTCTAGTTACTGGAAGGAATTGCTAACAGATCATTGATGATGTTATAGGAAAATAAATATTATAGGGGTTAAATTACAAACACCCCTGAAATTTATAGGAACTGTCCGGCCACTTTCTGACATTTCAATATTGACATAGCTGCCCCCGATATTCAAAATTATAACAGTAAGCCTCCTTCCATCTTCAGAAAAGATTACTCTAGAAAGAAAACCTGTAAATTGCCAGCAGTTCCTCCCTTATTCTATGTTTCTTTTTCCTGACTTATTCCTTATTGGTTCCTAACCCAAGCAGGCTCTACTTTCATGACATATTCTTGACCTATACAAGAATCCAGCTCATTTAGAATTAGTTCCTAGTTTTCCTTGGTGCTTCAAACAACTTAACTTTCGTTTGTTCAAGTTCAACCATGGTTGTCTTCTTCTTGTTCCTAGTTAAGGCTTGACCTCAGTATTTTCTAATAAACATTATATCAAGAACTGCACTACTATGAAACCTGCTTTTTGATTCTCTATACTGGTCATCCAGGGTTGTGGATTATCACAGAATGTGGAAGATTGCAAGTGTCTCCTGGTGAAATAGTTGTTTTACCCCAGGGATTCCGTTTCGTCGTTAACTTGCCTGATGGCCCATCACGTGGTTATGTTGCTGAGATTTTTGGTACCCATTTTCAACTTCCTGATCTTGGACCAATAGGTAAATAACTTCTGCATTAACAGCAAGCGTAAAAATGTGCAAAATCTCCATTGTTTTCAAGCCAAAGGACAGCAGATTATCTGATTAACCAAATACAATCCTTCTATAATTACAATGCTTTTTTTTTTCTTGGGGATAATCTCTAGGTGCTAATGGTCTTGCTGCTCCAAGGGATTTCTTTGCTCCCACCGCCTGGTTTGAACAAACCTTCCACCCAGGGTACACCATTGTACAGAAATTTGGTGGCGAACTGTTCACTGCCAAACAAGATTTCTCTCCATTCAATGTGGTTGCTTGGCATGGTAATTATGTTCCTTATAAGGTTGGTATCTGTTTCCCGTATTAACCATTTTTCATTTATTAAGATAAAGAATGGTTACATTTGGGTAGCTCTTTTTACCTATACTCTGTAGGTCAGAGGGTAAACTAACATTTCTTAGACCTAATGGTGTGAATTTTACTGCTTGCAGTATGATCTGAGCAAGTTCTGCCCTTACAATACCGTTTTGCTTGATCACAGTGATCCATCTATAAATACAGGTGGGTGAATTTTGTTCCCATGGCTGCCCATTTTTCAAGAGAACCTTGTCCACTTTTTCTTTATTGCTACCTCATGTTTGACATTTCTTCTTTTGATATATTTTGTGCATTGCAATGCAGTATTGACAGCACCAACTGATAAAGCTGGTGTGGCATTGGTTGATTTTGTCATATTCCCTCCTCGGTGGTTGGTTGCTGAACATACTTTCCGGCCTCCGTACTACCATCGCAATTGTATGAGCGAATTTATGGGTCTGATTTATGGAGGATATGAGGTAAAAACCGTCTGTGGGAATTGTGATTTTTGGGTTATAATCACTTCAGCAGTAACATAATTGATGCGTTACCAGTAATGTAAACACAGTTCTAGAACAGGATAATGGGCGGGTGGAAAAGAAGAACAAATATGCACCCATAGGTCTCAAATTGGTATGAAGTGTGGAGAAAGATGTGTTGCACTTAGATCAGCATTCCGTTGCTTTTTTAAGCAATATAATTGACATTGATTCGTTTAGTGAGATTTCAAGATGCCCAATCTATTTCACTTAGATAAGAATGATTACTGAATGTTTTCGATTTTGAATTATGCATTTGACATGACCTAACAAGTTTTCTCTCGGTATACCCTTCTCATGCTAATAGTTTAACACATTCTTTATTGTTATTATGGGTCGTGATTGGTTTGACATTTGCACTAACACGAACTTAGAAGGGGATGAAACTTGAAATCAGTAGTTCCTTTTTTTTTTTTGGGTTATCTTTCTGTATTTTAACTAGATTATCATTGAATGAGCGGTATTTTTGAATAGTCTTGACCTTGTTTTCAGGCAAAAGCTGATGGCTTTCTACCAGGTGGTGCGAGCCTCCATAGCTGCATGACACCCCATGGTCCTGATACTAGAACATATGAGGTAAGCCCATTGTTCGTAATCTGAAGGTAGAGCTTGGCACTAACTAATCTTCCTTATTTTCTTGCATACAAAATTACGTCGTCCAACATAACTGGTTGGCTGTTTGTCCAACTGTTTAACTAGTGATTTCGATTGATAAAAGACGTACCCAGTGTTTGAGGCTTTCGTCATTGTGGCGTCTCGGGAGGGTTATAATTTTTTTTTTTTTGGTTCAACGGTTAAGGGTGTTCAAGCCAGCTTACGCACACCTTAACTAATTTTCTCCCCGGTCCGGTCGAAGGCAGGTTATTCATGCTAAGACTGGAGAATTCATAAGAAATAAATACCTAATGGTTTGGTCCCAAGGGGTTACCAAAATTCAAACTCAAGACATTTGAATTTACGGCTCGTTTTTGTTACCACCTCAACTAGGTTAGGGTTGGATGGATAAATCTTTCTCTTCATTCAGTTGGTGTGATCTAAAAAATTCTTTCTTCTTGTCTCACAGGCTACAGTTGCACTTGGAAATGAATCAGGACCACAGAGACTAGCAGATACCATGGCTTTTATGTTTGAATCATGTCTAATACCCCGAGTATGCCCGTGGGCTTTGGACTCTCCCTTCTTGGATCATGATTATTACCAGTGCTGGATTGGATTGAGGTCCCATTTCTCAGGTGAAGCTGCAAAATCTCAAAGTCGAGACTGAGAGAATGGGCAGAATTAGTCTGGAATTGGAGGCTCTTGGTCTTGGGATTTGTGGGCTTCGTATATAGATCTGGTTATAAGCTATTCTCCTCTGAAATTGCCCAGCATTGTGTACCTAGATATCATGAATGAATAAATGTAAAAGAAATTGGTGAATGTCGCTATGCATGTCAAATTTATCATTAGTTAGGTATGTATGCATTGCTTTTAGAGCATCTTTAATCCTGACTCAAATTTAAATAAAAAAATTAATTTAATACAAAACATTTCAATGAAATATTTGACCTAGAGGACGAAAACGAGAATTTGGAAGGAAACAACAAAACCAAATAAACATGTTGATGTCTTTAAATTCAAATTGAAGATATATTTAACAGGGTTCCTAACTGCTAATTCTTTATGTTTTTTCGGTTTGAATGTTATATAAAAAGATATCGAGGAAAAAGTTTATAATGAATGTGTAGATAAATCACTCCAGATATTTATAAGGGAGTATTGTCTCATCGTGTGCTCTGAACAAAATTAAATTTAGTTCTACTGAGTTGTCTTAAATGTCAAGACTTGAATTTAAATATTGAGTAAGAAAATTCAATCTCTTTACTAATTGGACTAGACGATATCTTTTTTTATATAATACAAATTTTTCTGTTTTGAATTATTTGAGAGGGATTTAAAAAAAAAATTAAGTAGGGCTTCTATGCCCTCCCACGTGCTATCATGCTGCTTTTGTTTTCGGGTAACAGGCCTACTCTTCTTTATCTGTACGGTGGTTTAGAATTTTTTGGGATCCCAAAATCAGAAATAATTGGAGAGAGAGAGAGAGAGATGGTTGTGAATTTGCAGGGGAATGCACATGCAAGTAGGCCAAATGTTTTATTTTTTTTCGAAGGCAATAGATATTCAAATTAATTTATGTGTGTTTTGAATAATTTTTGTAAGAGATAAATTTTTTTATGGGACATGCAGACCATTGGATCTTTAGTCAGATTGGCCTAATATTTCAAAGTTGTATGTTTAAATCTGATAAGAAAATTTAACATATTCTATAAATTGAATAAATGAATAAAATTGAATAACAATAATGGTTGAACGTCTGAAAGAACTATTATATTAATGTGCATGCATGAAAGATATTGAAATTACAAATACACGTTTTTTGAATTAACAAGGATATAAGTGGACAAGCTTTTACGTGGTAGAGATGATGGAAGCACAAGAGTAAAGAATTAGTGATACTTGAATGGAGTTTGTTCATCTTATTTATTAGCATAATTTATTATTACTATTCAGATTTGGAGTGAAATCAAATTTATTATCGATCCAACAAAACTAATAAATACAATTAACAATTAAAGTTAATAAATTAGTGTTGGGCATAAGTTTTCAGCCCAAAAGTTGCACCTAATAGGTGAAGTGACTCGCTCTCTTATATGACTCAGGACCTATTCATCACCAATCGATGTGGGACTCGTTTGATACCTTAACAATTCCTCTCTCAAATTAGGCTTACAATTGATGACCATCACTGTTCTCTCATCCGGCACAAAGAGTTGAGTCACACAGTGGCTTGGGCCATGACCCTGATATCATTTATTGGACATGAGTTTTCAGTCCAAAAGGCACATCTTATAGGTGGAGTGATTCGCTCTATTATATTACCCAAGTCTCCGTCATCATCAATCGATGTGGGATGCATTCGACATCTAAATAATTAAGTTTATCGAGTATTATTGTTAAACTTAAGGGTTAATTACACTAAAGATCCTCAGTGGGATTTGTCTCATCTTGGTCCCTAATATTTCAATTATATCTTTTTGGTCCATGAAGTGTTAAATATATTTCTATGTGGTCTATTAAATAGACAATATTCAGATTGTTAATTATTTTTTATTATAAACTTGTCACGTAATACCTAAATATGGACAAAAAATAATTTGGATAACACTTAACTAAATTTTTACCCAAATTTTGGTCAATAAGCTACCCAAATTATACAATATTGATCACAAGCTTTCCAAATTTTGGTAAGAACAACCCAAATTATTTTTTGTCTATATTTAAGTGTCACGTGATAAGTTTATGATAAAAAATCGTTAGTAATTTGGATGTTGTGTGATTGAGGGATCACACACACTACAACAAAAATCATTTTTTGCGACGATTTTTATCGTCGCTAAATAAAATAAATTCGTCGCAAATTATTTTTTGCGACGTTTTCTTTTTCGTCGAGTGTTAGTCGCAATAGCCTCGTCGCAGAAAGTATTTTGCGATGTATCTTTATATTCATCGCGAAAAAAAAATTTTGCGACAAAAAAAAAACGTCGCAAAAATTTAAAAAAACGTAGCTAAAATCTATTCCAACAGCTAAAAAATAATTTAATTATTTTTTCGTGACGTAAAATAATCGTCGCAAATAAATTTTTTAATATTAAAAATGTAAAAAAAAATTTATTTAATTAAGTATTTGCGACGTAAAAAAATCGTCGCAAAAAATATTTTTTATAAATAAAAATTAAAAAATTAAAAAATTAATTTCTTTTTGCGACGTAAAAAAATTGTCGCTAATAATGATTTACATAAATAAAAATAATAATTAATTAAGTTTTTGCGACGTGGTACAATCGTCGCTAATAAAGCTTTACATAAATAAAAAGTATAAAAATAATAATTAATTAAGTTTTTGCAACGTAGTAAAATCGTCGCAAATAATGTTTTTTAAATAAAAAATGTAAAAAATTAATAATTTAATTACTTTTTACAACGCAACATAATCGTCGCGAATAATGATTTACATAAATAAAAAATATAAAAAAATAATTTAATTAAGTTTTTGCGACGTAGCATAATCGTCGGTAACAATGTGTAACAAAAAAAAAGTAAAAAAATAATTGAATAAATACATTTTGCAACGTATAAGAATCGTTGCTAAAAAAATTATTCCTAATATATATTTGCGACGATTTTAGTTTTGTCGCAAAAAACTATTTTTTTAAAAAAATAATTTCTATAAAATGATATTCCAATAAAATTTTTCACCTGTACACCAATAATACCTGTGTTCAATATAATTTATAACACAATTAATATATTTTACATCTTTTCCATTCAACATACATTTTTTTTTGAAAAAATAAAAATTTTATTGATATAAACAAAAATTACAAGAATCAAAGTAATTAAGGCTTTAACAAAACAGAAAAGCCACAGTTGGCTTTAATCCTTCAAAAATAAAATTCCAACAAAATTCTTCTTCATATGTCAAAACTACCCAGCAACATACAACAATCTGCATCAGTCACCAATTCAGAGCTCCAATCATTTCCCAGTACAGCAGCATAGCATCACCAGAGCACAACATCACCATAGCTCAACAACACCATAGCTCAACAACTCATCAATGTAAAATAGCAACTACATAACCTGCCAATTGGACCAAAATTTATCAACTACAACCAAACATACTAGAACTGCAGAGGAACTACAGAGTGTAGCACATTTGTTTTTTTCCCTAGTCATTAGGACATTTGAATCAAAATAATAAAACATGGGCAACTATTTTCTCAAATTTTTTCATCCCCATGATTTGGTAGACTCTACAATGCTGACTTTGTGGGCTGGTCTTACAGAGGCAAGTGAAGGAACCACACAAAATCGAAGTTGAAATTAAAAATTGACAAAAGGGTTTTGAATTATGCATATAATTCAGACAAGTCATTATAATAGTCAGTAAAAAAATCCAATCGATTAATATTAAATCAATGAATAATAAACGAGACTCTTTCTAAGCATATAGATGGTGGCATTTATCATCGAATCCATTCCCAGAGCCTAAAAAAATAATCTTTTTGCTCTTGCGGACTAATTTCAATCCACATTAACTCACTCTTCACTAGACTGAGGGAACAGACAAAATTAAAATTCTAAAATTAGAACGAGAATTGTTAAGAACTTACAGCGAACGTAGTGGCAGTAGCTCCAATGAAACCAAAGAGTAAACTTCCCCATCGTCTCATCCCTTCCTCTTCATCTTTGGGTCTGTTTCGCTGCGGCCATGGATTGTCTCCATTCCGTCTATTTCCGTCTTCCTTTGCCATCTTCTTGTTTATAGATGTTGTTGAATTCACTGAATCCACTCAAATGTTACGAATTGGAATCCAGACCCTAGAACCATGCCTCGCCCCTGTCTTCTGATTTCTAGTAGGATTTGAATTTCTCCACATTGGGCATAGGTGCTTCAAGTTCTATTATTAGAATCTGCAACAAGTTCTATGTTACACACTAAAACAAAAGAGGCAGGATAAATCTAAAGCCTCAAACCTAGCAAACCGAAATGCTGAGCATTATTTTCAAGAACAAGAGTGCTCAAAACATATCTGATCCTATTAGTAGACTAAGTAGGAAGCATAGAAATGAGGATTTGAGATTCATACCCTTTTGCACTGGATATTATCCTTGAGTACATGAAAAAGAACACTGGCATATCTACAACACGTCTGCAATTAAAAAAATTTAGTTGGATAAGATTCACATATCAACCGTATGAAAGAAAGAACAGAAAAAAAAATTGTTATAATGGCCAAATAATAATTTTCTGTACAACTGTATGCTGGTCCTCAAGGCACAACATATACAACAGCTGGACCTATAAATTCCCCCCAATCTTCTTTGAAAAACCACTGCAAAAGTAGGGAATATAACACAACAAAGCAGCATCAAACATCACAACAATGCATCCCCAAACTCAGCTCCTGCTCCATTGCTCATAGCCCAGTTCACAATAGCAATCTGCTAAAATAACAGACAACTACTGGAACAAAGCCAAACAGCAAACCAGACCAACAACCAAGCATAAAGATCACAACCACCCTCCACATTAGCATTCTAGCAACCAAACAATATACCAGAATATAGAACATAACACAAGTTGACTTTAATCCTTCAAAAGGATCAAAACAACTTATCCTCCTACCCAGTAAACATTTTATTAATCACATGAAAATTTTAATTCGATGGAATTGATTGTTAGTTAGAAGAAAATGAGTGTTAATTTTAACTAGTAAACATTTTATTAGTAAACATTTTATTAATCAGATGAAAATTTTAATTAGATGAAATTAATTATTAATTTGGTGTTAATTTGATGAATTTAGTGTTAATTTGATAATTTAAATTTTGATTTGATGAAATTACATGTTACTTTAATGAATTGAGAGTTCATTGAATGAAATTGAAAGTTTATTTGATTAATTTAATGTTAACTAGTTGAATTTGAATGTTAATTTAGTGAATTAAATGTTTATTAGAAAAAATTGAATGTTAGTTAGAAGAAAATGAGTGTTAATTTGGTGTTAATTCGATTAATTGAATATTAATTTGATGAATTGAATGTCAATTTGGTTTTAATTTGATAAATTGATTTTTAATTGGATGAAATTACATGTTAATTTGATGAAATTGAATGTCAATTTGATAAACAAGAGAGAGATAGAACATCTCACTGAGAGTGAGAGAATCTGAGATAGATAGAAAGTTAGAAGCAGAGACACTTGTGAGAGAGATAGAGAAATAGTCAAATAGAGTTATTGGAGCTTAAGTTTGGAGGGAGACAAATTCTGACAACTGTTGAAGCTTTGGTGGACAACTGGTACCTTTGTTGGTGGATCCACGTGCTGATTCGACAGATTGAGGATAGAGCTTCACTGGATTTGGGGATGTGGCTTCACTGGGTTTGAGGTTTTTACAGCAATGGAGGTGGGTTCACCGATGGCTTCGGTGGCAGTGGCGATTCATTGGTGGAGATGACGATTAGGGTTAGGGATTCAGGAGTTGGGTGAGGCAGAAAGAGGAGTTAGGCGAGGCAGAGAGAGAAGCAGTGAGAGGCGAGAGCCTGACGCGCGGGAGATGTGCTTCCATACTCATATTTTTTTTACAAACTAAAAAATTAATTTAATAAACATAATAATATAAATAACATAAATAAAAATATATTTTTTAAACAATAATAATGTCAGTGCTTAATAAATAGTTATAAATAATTAACATTTTTTTATAATATTAGTTAAACAAGTTAATTTCATCGAGCAGTTGATAGACTTACGTGATTTCATTGAGGAGTTGGGGTCGTGTGGTGATTCAATGACTTGGTTATGTGAAAGGGGGAATTAAACAATACGGAAGGTGGACATAGGAGGCGACGAAGTCAAGTAAATAGAGGAACACAGTGAAGGGTGAGGGAGAGGGAGAGGGAGAGGGAGAGAGAGACCTTACGAATTATTTAAATTATTATTTTGTAAATTTTTTATTTATGTTAAAATATTTTGGCGACGTTTTTTAAAAATCGTCACAAAATAATAAAATAGTTATTTTCAAAATTTTTATTTATGTAAAATTTTTATTAGCGACATTTTTAAAACGTCGCGAAAGTTTTATTAAATTATTTTTATTCAACTTGACAATTCCCGCCATTTCTCCCGCAAAAAACAACCAATCAGGAATTGCCTTTTGCGACGTTTTTAAATAACCGTCGCAAAAAATTCCATAATTGAAATTTACACTTTATTTTATATATTTTTTATTTAGGTAAAAATATAATTTGCGACGTTTTTCATATACGTCGCAAAAAGTAATTAATTTGTTATTTTTAAAATTTTTTTATTAAAGTAAGAAATTTTATTTGCGACACTCCTTAAAAACGTCGCAAAAAAATAATAAAATTTGTTATTTTTAAAATTTTTAATTTAAGTAAAAAGATTATTTGCGACGTACTCTAAACACGTCGCCCAAAAGTAATCAAGGTTTTTGCGACGTTTTTAAAAAATGTTGCTAAAAAGTAATCAAATTATTTTTTGTAAAATTTTTTATTTAAATCAAAAGTTTATTTGCGACATTTTTAAAACACGTCACAAAAGAGTAATAATATTATTTTTTGTAAATTTTTTTATTTAAATAAAAAGTCTATTTGCGACATTTTATAAAAACGTCGCCCAAAAGTAATCAAACAAATGTTTTTTGCGACGTTTTTATAAAAAACGTTGCAAATAAGTAATCAAATTATTTTTTGTAAAATATTTTATTTAAATCAAAAGTTCATTAGCGACATTTGCAAAAAAGTGATTATATTATTTTTGTAAATTTTTTTATTTAAATAAAAAGTCTATTTGCGACGTTTTCATAAAACGTCGCTAAAAAGTTATCAAAAATCAAAAATAAAAATTATATTTTTTTAAATCTAGTATTTAAGTAAAAAATTTATTAGTGACGTTTGTAGGAAACGTAGCAAAAAATCAATGAAATTATCTTTTAAAATCTCGTATTAAGTAAAATGTTCATTTACGACATTTTTAAAAACGTATTTAAAAATCAAAAATTTATATCTTTTATTTGCTTATAAAGTTTATTTGCGACGTATTTTAAAAATGTCGCTAAAAATCCATTAAATTATTTTTAAATCTTGTATTTAAGTTAAAAGTTAATTTGCGACGTTTTTTAAAACGTCGCCAAAGATCAATAATTTTTTCTAAAATTCTGGTATTTGTATATAAAGTTTATTTCCGACGTTTTTTAAAAAACGTCGCAAAAAATTTTACAAAAATAAAATTTGCGACAAATTTAGAAAATCGTCGTTAATGTATAACTTTTGGCGACAAATTTAAAATCGTCGCAAAAAAAAGTCGCAAAAAATATTTTTTGTTGTAGTGATAGAAACATATTCAATACTGTAGAGATTAAAATAATATAATTTAAATATTAAAGATTAAATTAAATAAACTATATACTTTAAAAACTTCCGATACAATTAACCCTAAACTTAACAAACCTCCCATCTTTTCACCAATCATTATTAGTGTCTCCTAAGTGCTTTCATTAAAATAACGACATAACTACCAACATGAGATGATGGATGCTACCGGGAAACTTGTGTGTGTGTGTGTGTGAGAGGGAGAGAGAGAGACGCACAGCATGCATGTGAGAATGATTTGGGGACAAATCAAAGATAGGTGGGGGCTTTGGAACAGTTCACATGGGGGAGAGAAGACATGATTCTAACAGGCTCCCTTTCTTTCACAAGCCACAGCTCATCCCTCCCTATGTCCTATATCATATACCCTATATCCTTTCACTCTACCACGATCCATTATATTTATCCCATGTAATCCTACCACAACCAAAATGTTCTCCACACCTATTTATTGCCGTCCGATCAATCACAACACAAATGATAGAAATGATCATGATACCCCCCATTTGGTTCTTTTAGAGTCCGGATCCTTTGATGCATAACAAATGTGTTGTTTTTCAAAATGATGTTGTTTCACACCAAAATAATGTCATTCTATGCAATAAAATGATATCATTTTGATGTGAAACAGTGTCATTTTACGGAACAACACTTGTGTTGTTAAAAAACTAACAAAAGATCTCAATCTGGTTCTTTATTTTGATTAACGAAGATCTCAATGGTTGTGATTAAATGCTCAAACTACAATATAAGCAATGGAAAAGATGTTGTTTTCTTGATTAATCTAATAATTGAATCCCAATTTATGTGGGGGTTGGGGATATTCGATTCCTCACCCTATATGACTGGTTGAGGGTTTGGTGTAGAGGTGATAATCGAGTCGCGTTGTGTCGGGTTCGTGTCGTGTCGAACATTAGTCGTGTCGAACATTTGTCAACCCTAACCCAACTCATTTAACTAATCGTGTCATGTCGAGTCGACCTATTTATTTTTATGTCGTGTTTGTGTTGACCCACATAAACTTTGAATAAAAAATTTAACTCTAAGATTTTATTTTCACTTAATTGAATCCCTCCTCATATTTTTTCTACAAATTAAAAATTAACTTAATTATAATAATAATGAGTAATAATATATTTTTTATACAATAATTATGTCAATGCTTGATAAATAGTTACAAATAATTAATATTTGGCAAAACTTCAGCCACACCCCCTCTAGTTTACCATATCTTCAAAGACATCCCCTCTAATTTCTAAATCTTCAATGACACCCCTTCTAGTTTATATTTAAACATCGCTAACACCCCCTACTATTAACCTACCATTTTTAACAAAAAAAATTATTCTAAAATACTAAAAATGCCCCTACTTAAATCTCAAGTAATTTTTTACATAAAATTTTATTAAAATTCGAGCCGATTAAAATTTATTTTTCTACATATTAAAATTGGAACCAATTAAAATTTGATTGAAGTTGAATAAATTTTATTTTTTTTAATGTATTAAAATTCAAACCTATTAAAATATATTTTTTACATATTAAAATTTGAATCGATTTAAATTCTATTCGAATTGTTAGCGCCGATTAAAATTCGCATTCGAGCAGATTAAAATTTATATTTTTTTACTTATTAAAATTCGTGTCAATTAAAATTCGATTTATTAAAATTTGAGTCAATTAAAATTTATATTTTTATGTATTAAAATTTATATTTTTATGTATTAAAATTTGACTTATTAAAATTCAATACGAGTTGATTAAAATTTGACTTTAGTCGATTACAAATAATTTTTAATTGGCTCAAATAGAATTTTAATTAGCCCAAATTTAATACATAAAAAATATAATTTTTCAATGGCTCAAATTTTAATATGCAAAAAAATAATTTTTAATTAACTTGAATCGAATTTTAATTCACTCGAAATTTTAATACTTAAAAAAAAATAGAAAATATAAGGGGTCTCATTGAAAATATGCTTATCTTGAGGGTGTCTCATTGAAGATATACATACTTAGAGGGGGTGTGGTTGAAGTTTATCCTCAAATATATCATGAGCAATTTAGTAAATTTACATTCTAGTTAAAAAATTTAATCTAATAAGGGGTGTCATTGGAGATTTAGAAACTAGAGGAAGTGTGTTTGAAGATATGGTAAACTAGAGGGGTGTGGTTGAAGTTTTTTCTTAATATTTTATTTCTATAATACTAATTAAATATGTTAATCGTACATTACGCAACTAAATTAAATATCAGAAGTAATGAAAAAAAACAAGTCACCAGAACATGAAAACTCATACATACAACGAAAAAGTTAGGTCAATCTCTTTCGAGTTAAAAATTTCGTGTTGATGAATCAATTCGGGTTAAGCGGGTTGAACCCAAACACGACCCATTAACACTTCGTGTTGACGGGTCGTGTCATACACAGGTTTGTATAAAAAAATAGTCAACCCAATCCCATTTATTCGTGTCGTTTTCCTATCGAGTTATCGTGTCGTGTCAAAAATTGTCACCCCTAGTTTGGTGTGAACTATTGTAGTTATTGTTCTTATATAATTTCCAATGAAAAAAAAAGAAGATAATCGACAATTTTACTTTAAATTTTTGAAACTTACTTATCTGAATTCAACCACTACTCCACATCTCAAGTTGGATGTTGTTAATTAGAGAAAATTTTCCTAATTTAGGAGCTATGGCAATGGGAAGATGATCAACAAATGATGTATTAATCCAGGGGTGAATGATGCACAAGAACAGCATAGTTGAATGTGGTGGATATATAGAGCATAAATACCATCCCAGACCAAAGTGATTAGATTATAAAAAAGTGGTGAGGCCATGAGTCACATCGGCACGTGGTGGGCTGATTCCTCCAGTTATTAGACCACTGCGACTTTCTAGTGAAACCGTTGAGACACCCTCTCACCAGCTGTTGCTAGCTGTCCTAATCCCTCGACCATGTGACCCACCACCCCACCACCACCCTACCTCCAATATCTCTGGGCCTCAAAACACAAAACAAGAGAGAGAGAGAGCACATGCAATTCTAATCATGTTCTTCTGTTCAATTTCAATATATATCTGTCATGATCTCATTCCCTGAAAATTCTGAAGGCTTCTCTCAAGGTTTACATGAAGATTTTCTAAAGATTGTCACTTTGCTTAGCTAGATTGCCGTTTTGCTGCGTAAATCGAGTCAATAGGCACACATTTACATGGCACAATTACCACCCAAAGTTCCATCCCTGACCCATAATTGGCATTCATTTTCTCTCCAAATGATGCCAATGCCATCCACCGCCGCCGCCGCCGCCGCCACCACCCAACAGCATTCTTGGGTGGATGAATTCCTGGACTTCTCGGCGGCGAGGAGGAATTCTCACCGAAGGACGGTGAGTGACCCCATTGCATTCATTGAATCCCCATTTGCTGAAGAGTGCAACAATTCTAATGGCACATTGATGCAAATGCAATCCACCAACAGTGGGTTTGACCGTTTGGATGATGAGCAGCTCCGGTGTATGTTTTCCGATGATGTAGCGCCGTCGAGTACGAATCCATCAACGCCTTCCGATCTAAATAGCGATGTTGATGAGAAGCCAACGCCACCAGAGAACCACCAACATCAACCGAAGAATGAACCCGGAGAGGTGGTGGACAGTTCATGCAAATCCGAAACTCAACAACCCAACAAGCCTTCTGGTAACTTTTCCGGCGACACCATCGTGGATCCCAAGAGGGTCAAGAGGTACCAAAATTTATGAACCCACGTTGTCAAAAACCTCAAACTTCATTAATCTTTACTAATACCTAGGAATTAATCATGCAAGATCGGCATTAAATAGCGTACCCACATTGTAAAAACCCTAATACCATATTTTAATTATTAGCATATCAGATAGCATAAGATTTTCACTGAACCCATGTTAAAAAAAAGAGACTTTTTTAAATTGCTAATTTGATGATAATCCTGACCCGACTAGTAAAACTAATTTTTTTTTGTCAGATTATCTGGTATCTGAAAGTCATTTTAGACTCTGACAAAATTCAGATTCGAGCAGGGTAAGATCACAAGGGCGGCAAAACTCTCCCTACCGACTTGAACTCGAGACCTTAGTTAAGCTAGAACAGTCTCTCACCTAATTCTAGTAAATCTGATACATTGGAAATTATTGAAATTCACACTCTACCACAAAGTATTCCCTATTGTGAGTATTTGCAGCATTTCCAACCTATTATTCGACCCTGGCAATCAAACACTAATACCACTGAATTAGTTCATTGACTTTCACCGGGGAATATATCCTTATTCAAAAGTAAAATCAAATGGATATTATTCCCATTAAAGTAAGAAAAATCAAATAAATATGAGTCACTTATTATTCACAACAACTTCAGATATAAGGTGTAAACTAAGAGATTCTTGATTAATTGTTCTTGGGGTTTTTATCAGAATTTTGGCAAATCGACAATCAGCTCAAAGGTCACGAGTGAGGAAGCTGCAATATATATCAGAGCTTGAACGGAGCGTCTCAACATTACAAGTATGTAATCGTGATTACATTGTATTTGTAATAGTGATATATCGTTGTGTATTAAAAACACGACATTATTAACTTCCTAACTATACAATGCAGACAGAAGTGTCGGCATTGTCACCAAGGGTTGCATTTCTCGACCATCAACGGTTGATTCTCAACGTTGACAATAGCGCTCTTAAGCAACGGATAGCAGCTCTGGCTCAAGATAAGATTTTCAAAGATGGTAAGAGCTTAAATTTTGAATTTTAGGCATGCTTTGTTCTTAATGATTTGGTCGACAATATCATTACCAACTACTTTGTCACACCAACTAATTTTAGATGTCTCCATCGGAGACGTGGAAGTTTCATGTTTTTTAATTAAAGATGCAACATGCATGTGCTAGTGGCTACTTGCCACTTGCTCCGTCACATGCAATTGCCCTAAATCCAACATGAACAATATTATAGGGATCTTATTTGAGGATTTTATGATGTGATTTCAATACAACCATTAGATTTGTTGTGAGTTTTAATATTAGATAGAACCCACAACCAATCCAATAGTTATATTTCATTGAATCCCTAAATATCGTCCCCAAATAGGATTCAAATAGCATTTTCCATCGAACATATATGTTATTGGTGCCTAAAAGTTTGATGTAATTGTCTACTTTATGTATTTGTATAAGTTTCAATAACATTATTACAAGTATGTTTTTTTCATTGAGAACATATCAATTAAAACATCATTATTTTTATATCTCTAAAGGTATTATCGTTCTCCATTTTATTATGGTACTTTAATTTGAATAAAAATTCACAAAATAACGGCTAGTTGAAAAGTGCAGTGCCAATATCACTTAAGTTTATTAATGAGTTGGTCTTGACATCATTGTCAAGGTTTCTTTTTATTTTTTTATTTTGGCAAAAATAAATATTCAAACACCGTTTGTTCATCAAATTCATTATCATCGCTAAATTAGCTGTGAATCTTATTCAATATTGAGATTCATCGGGAATCTATAAAAATGACAAATTATGTTAACGAACTGGAATGATAAGTTTGATGGGAGTAACCATAGTTTATAAGTTGCTTATCTTAGACATTACGAATTTATTTTTTCAACTTTTCTAAAATGGTCTTTGTGAAAAAGACAAATTCTTATTGTCTTTTTCTTTTATTTTTTTTACTTAAAATGGCAGCTCATCAAGAAGCATTGAAGAAGGAGATAGAGAGGCTAAGACAAATATATCATGAACAGAACACGAAGAAGATGGATAACAATGCCACCAGTGCACCACCACCTCCTTCATCGCCACCAACCTTCAACAAAATGGCTTGTACGGACGAGGAGTAGCTCGTCAATGTGTGTGTGTGTGGAGAGAGAGAGAGAGAGAGAGAGAGAGGGGGTAGGGGGGAGTGAGAGGCTGTGGTGCGATCTGCTAAACTGTGGATTCACGTGATGGGTTCCCCTTTCTCTTGTTAAAGTAGACATTCTGACCAGTTTGCAAGTTGGAGTGTGTGAAAAGGCCATGTCTACTCTAGCGTAATTGGATAGGGCGTTTTCAATATCTAAACTTGGAGAGAGAGAGAGAGAGAGAGAGAGAAGGGTTGACTCCTTTGTATTTTATTGTATGATTTTAATTATTTTTTGCAATTCATTTGGGAACCAAAAACAATGGTGGTTTGTGGAAGTGAGACCTTTGTTTTGGGATGTATCAAAGGAGGGGTCTTCTGGGGTAGGGTACTGTCTTAATTTGGCATGTAATAATTATCTTGTATACCTTCTTTTTTGTTCTATGTAAACATAAAAATAAAAATAAAAATAAAAAAGAACAAGAAGAAGAAGAAGAAGAGAAAAATGGTTTGAGGAATGGCTTTGATTTTTCTTGTTTGCAAGTTTGGAGATGAAATCCAGTAACGAGGTTCAATATGTGGTCAAACTTGTCTAAAAGCTTAAAACAATAATAAGAGTTTTAACAAATCTTTGAGTATGATCCGCTTCATTCTTACTAGAGTCATTTTTTTTTTCTTTTTATAAAGTAAACTGTAATTTCATTAATCAAACAAATGATTTACAATTAATGTATGGATACATATAAATAGCTCCTTGCACAAAAACACAAAAAAAAGATACATAAATGCCTGCTTGGAGAGCAACAAAAATTAATTGTAGGATTTAGAGTTCAGATGGAAGTATAGGCCATAAGCCACTACTTCCTGCTGAACCCCTGTTCCTACCAGTTAAGAGTAGATCATTCTTTACTAGAGTCATCTCAACATTATTTGACTATTGCAACACTGCGACTTCAATTATAATAGCGCCTAGATGCCACACAAAAGCTTTGAAGAAGTTTCATCAGTTCCTCTAGACTGAAATTTCGATTAGCTGTGATGGGGCCTTTATTCCGAAGTCTGCGAAGGCAGCCTGTGGGGTTGTCGCTTGGAAGGATAGGGGTTCTCTCGTTTTTGGCTGTTGTGCAAGTTCCTTCCCAGCTGGTTCAAGCTTAGCAGCTGAAACTGAAGCTGTTAGACAGGCTTGCATCCTTGTTGAAGCCCAATTGTTCACAAATGCTATCATCCTGAATGATTGTCTGGACATCATCAAACTCAGCTCTATTGAAGACGCACCACCGTGGGAAATAAGTTTTGTTATTAGTGACATTAGACATTTTGCTAGGGTACATAACCTTAGTTTTTTACACAAGCCCAAGGCCTTTAACAAGGCTGCTTATTGAGTGGCTGCCACTAAACTAAAGAATTTGCTCCCAGTGGATTGGATTGGATTGGCTCCCCACCCCCCCGAGTTTAAGGTTTTCCTTTTGAATGACTGTAACCAAAATTTTCCTACTTAATGAAATACATGCATGTCTTCTGATTGTTCAAAAAAAAACTATAATAGCGCATTATTCATACCAAAATGCCGCTGGTGAAGAATTCTAGCATGTTTGTCATTGACTCTGAAACATCTTATTGAGAGATATAGGTTACTAACAATGCCTAATATACAAATTAAAACCTCAAACCTACATAAAAACTTAAATTTATAAGTGATGAGTTCATTCACAGTGTATTATAGTGAGGGTCTCTAATCTATAAGATTTTTTTACATGTGATATCTTAAGTTAAAATAATTCCCACACCTATATCTATACATATATAGTTTTTATTATTGAAAGATCAAATATACTACAACACTTAGAAGAAGTTTCACAGGACACAGACCAAGTCTCAACACATCACTCAATGGCACGCCTTTGTTTGATACTATATCCTAACCCTAGATACAAGGTATATACCAAATGCCTCTCACATTCTGATTGAGAAGTTAGTGGTGGAATCTAGAGAACTATCATACACTCACAAAAAATACAATGAAAGAGACTATTAAAGATAGGAATAACTCTTTCTATTCACTCGTACCCAAATGAGTGTATTACATATGATATATATAGACTCTCATAGATAACACATTACATACAAAAATGCAATAATAAAAATAATAAAGACACCACTCCTCAATTACTTAGAGAATTAAAATACCACAATTACTTTGTCCCTCACTACTAGTAAATTGATGACCCACTAATACAAAAAACTAAATGTATAAAAATAATTCTTAGAACATGAGAAGTCATGTTTATTACTATAATTCACTTGCTAGGCCAAACAATTTAACTAATGGGAAGGAACATGACTTTATGGTCTTAAACGTTCTAAACTTGAGTCAATGAATCTGATGTGTTGGAACCATTTTGGACAGTGTTTGCAGGGCTAACTCTTTTACAGAATCGACTATTCTGATTCTGCCATTGTTTCATGGCTATCCACATTAGCACCCAAATGGTTTTAAGTCGCACCATAGAATATTCAATTTTGCGTTGAATCACATAGATTGCTAGAGCAGCTGTTGAGATGCTTCCTGTGAGAATGAAGAGTACCCAGAAGCTGCTGGGGCTTAGACTTACATTTTCGTGATCTGATTCCGCATCCACGCACTTCTCAGAAACTATCATACTCTTCTCCAGCTCTAGTAGTTCTCCTCTCTCAGAGACCTCCAGTAATCCTTTATTGATGTCGGGAAGAAATGGAGATCCTCTTGGAAATGCCTGTGGCACAATAGACGACAGACTCGTTAGTCATGCCCAAAATTGATCATATACAAATTGGATATAAACCTTACCTAAAAAACTAAGCATAAGCTATAGGGTTTGTTCCAACTAAGTCTTTTTGTGCACAGTCCGTGATTCAGTAAACATAACATAAATTCCATCATTGCAAAATTATCTATATAATTCAACGAAGAATGAGCCAACAATGGGATTTTTCGATAAAATTGTAAAAACCTCCTCCAACTTTAGGCTTAAGGTTTTGGGGTCGGTTTGTATCCAACTTGCGTATGATCCCAAATTCTAACATTTGCTGCCTCTCATGTGGGTTCCAACAAATCTGTCCCTGGATGCACGTTTGCAGCGGACATTGTAGAAGTGATGCAATGCTGTTGTAGTGTAAAGCGTTGATGATGTGTTTATGTTTGTGAACTGTGAAGTTTTCCCATCAAGAACAAAACCAAACCAGTCTACCCCAGATCTAATAGGGCTTGGGTCTTCCCTTTTTTTTTTCTTTGTTACAGGTGTCTAACCTTGCGCCAACAACTACTCCTCAAGTTCTAAACTAGTCATCATAACTCGAGTTAGTTTAAAAACATATTCCTGAAGAATAAAAGTGATTGACCCTTAGAGAGCAAGTATCGAACTTGAGATATCTTACTTGTAAGAGGGTCTTTATTAATTAAAGTGGAAACAACCCAATATGCAGGCCACCCTTCTGTTCACAACGAACTTTAATGCCAAAACAAAAAACAAGGAGAAGAAGGAGAAGAAATGAAAGAATGTAGGAGAGGTTGATTTACGTATCCGTATCCTCCAACTTTGTATGTTGGTCCTGCTGTAACAAAACTTTTGCAGTACTTAGCGAGGAAGAGCTTGGCCACAGGAGCTTCAAGAAAGGCTGCTGCTATTTCCTCATTTCTGAGGGCAAGAGCGTATTCTTCTATTGTTGAGTAGCTTTTGCAATTCTCAATCTTGAACTGCAAAACTTCCACCAAATAATTCCCCACAAATGACTCCCTGGCGTACCCCACCAAGGCATTGCTATACTTGAGTGTCTCAATGTCTGCTACTGTTGGTTGGAGCCGTTGGACAGTGAGCATGCTGGTAAGGTTTGCCGAGTAACTTTGTGTGATGATTAGTGCCACAAACAGCCAGGCCACCACTGCCATCCGTGACAAGTTGCTATGTAGCTTTTCCCCTATACCCAACAAATCAAGCAATGTCATGAGCTTAGGGCTGAGATTTGGAACAATCAATCCGAGCACAATACAATTTCACCCGATTTAACATTGAAAAATATTTGGGTTGGGGTCTTGGGTTATCGGGACAGTCACGAGGATGAAATCAACATTGTGTGACACGAGTTCAAGAATTTAAACATGCAGTACTCAAATTAAGTTGGATTCGGGTTCAAGTTGGGTTGAGCCCCTGTTGATCTCTTAACCCTCCCTAAGCCGTCCAAATTGCACCCAATACATACACACATATATATGTATATGGTGAAAGCCATTTAAAGATAGAACATTGAGTTAGATGGTACCATTTAAAGATAACAAAGTGGTGAAAGACAACCAAAGGAGGGTTCCTGTTTGATTCAGTACTGAGCTTCTATGTTCAGACGAGTGAGACCGCTCTATTATCCATATAACAAAGCCGTTGTAAACAGTTACAAATGCTGTAAGAAACCACATGGCTCTTGTGAAGGGCTTCGTGAACAGCAAAGCTTTATCGCCCGATTGAGATCGAACGGGGACTACCATCACCAGTCCTGATTCAGTGTGGGGTTGTGTGAAGTCTGCATGATTACATCTGCTGGATGTTATGGCCACATCACCAACTACTGCGTCAAACTCCTTCCATGCAAACATAAAGTATGTTAGTTTTAGGCTTTCGTTGGAGATATACTAAATATAATGGTGAGAAAAATTGAATTGGTAACTCGAAACCCAAAAATTGACACCTATTTTAAACACGACACTACTCAGGCTGAATTGGGATTCGAGTTGAACCAAGTTTAGGGGTTTACAGCATAGATTGAATTCGAGTTTAGGAAATATCTCACCTTTAAATGGATTTTCTCCACTAAAGCATCATAGGAGCCATCAAATGGAATGAACTCATAAGGCAAACCATATGGCAAGTGTTTAAGGGTTGCTTTGAACACTGAGATCGAAAATCCACTGAAGGAGTGGCTATTTGTGGTGCTATCGTAATGCACTTGGACAAATCGCTTTGTTGGGTCTCCCTCGGGCACTCCAATTCTCAAAGGGTTGGTGGTTGTTGGAAGGGTCCATCCTCTTGGAGTAGACCAAGGTCCTCCAGGCCAATACACCTGCCCCAAAACTTTCATGGAATCATTGCTCAAAGCTTCTCCATCAGTGGTCGTTGAGAAACCTAATCCATCATACCAGAACCCAAGTTCTCTATAACTCTTTCCAACTATGTTGATGATCTGAAAAACATGTGTTGGAGCTAATTTCTGTTCAACAAACTTGACTCTACCGCTTAAGCCGATGAAATCAGTCTCCGAAACTCTTTCTATGAAATTCTTGCCATCGATGCTACCTTCTTCTATTGCTAGAGCCACTGCCATTGTAGCATCATAAGCCTGCACTGCAAAAATTCCAGGGTCATTTTTCTCTTCTTCAGGATAATTCGAGATGAACTTGGTACGAAATCTTGTGTAGAAATCTTGAAATTTTGAACCCGTTTCAGGAAAATAAGTCTTGATTCCTAGAACACCTTGCATGGAGGAGAGTGTGGATGAATTGAAAGAATGAAGAAGACTTGTCGTGGCATCTGTGGCGATCCATATATAATCCTTTCCCATCATATCCATCTTCTTGGCCTCTTCAAACAGGAGTTTCGTCAAGGGGGAGGAGGACGTATGAACCACAATGACTCTGCATTGCTCTTTCTTAAGCCTCTTAAGCTCTTCAGACAATGAAGTGGAAGTAATATATGGCCAGAGAACTGTAAAATTGCTTATTTCTGCACCTATTTCTCGTAGATCATCATAGAGATGAGGGACAATTAATCCATTGGAAGCAGATTCAGCATCTTCTTCATATATAACAGTGACCCGACGCCATCCCCAAGAATGAACAATGGCGGCCACTGCTTTCATTTGCATATGTTGGCTAGGCGAGGCTTGAATGAGGAAGGGCCACAGGTTCATTGCCCGTGGAGAAAAATCAGCAAAAGTGACAATGGGTATTTGAGATTGGCTACAAAGCTCTGCGACTAATTTTGCTTCTTCCCATGATCGCGGTCCCAAAATTACTTCAACGTTCTGTGCATCGATAAGATCTTTAGCTGCAAATCAATATCGTGATGATAGAGACATTAGTATTGTTTGTCACTTGTTATTTCATGTAAGAACACAAGTTCAAATGAAATTCAATTTTCTACGACTCCCCTTAAATGTTTTAAATTGTTGTTGTCGTTCTTGTTATCGTGAAAGTGTCCGTGAAGGTGGCTGATAATTATGATTATGATAAGCAAAAAATTTGGGATTCACTGGTGTAATGTTAAGAGGTCGTTCGATATGAAGATACTGATAGCAATACGGAGGCGCAAGATCGAACTTAAGGTCGAAATTCTAAAAAAAAAAATGTCAAACTTAGATTCAAATGGTTCTTAGTTAGAGCACAGGGCACATGCCCAAGATAATCTACATTCAAAAATGGGAAAAACCTCGGTTCCATCTTGGAGGAACTCAAGCAGTGGGCCGACCCTAAAAAAATATATTTTCTCTCCCCAGCCATTTTGACTTAATAAGATATGAAATAGCGTTATCAATTATATATTTAGTACTTATATTATAACAGACTCCCATGAAGTTTTCAAATAGTGTTCCATGAATTTTTTAATATTTTCTTCCAGACCTTTGCATGTCAATGTCTTTGAGAAATTTTTTCTAACTTTAACTTCAATGACTTGTTATCTACTTATGTGTTGAATTTCAATGGTCATTCAAATTAATATTATTTGTTAGGCTAATGGATTATTTTTGGTTATGTATAAAATGTCAAAAATATATATGTCAATAAAATATAGGACAATTTAGTAGTATAACAAAAAAGGGAAAGTGCTTAGATGTTTAGCCAAGAGAATTTATATATAATTTTTTTAGACACGAAATAACATTGAGTTTTATTTAGACAAATGATTGAGTTGAACGGACTACGAAATGAGTATTTTCTTAGTTTTGACTATTAATATATTTCTTATGGGTGTGCTTAAAAATATATCCAAACCTGTCATAACTTATTTATTTATATATATATAT
>CM042197.1:4408404-4517869 GCA_023539305.1 Ilex asprella
CAAATAAGTCTAATTTGGTGTATCCCTACAATTTACCCTAGTAAGTAAGGATGGAACAATGGCCAGGGACGTATGAGCTGGTCCATCAGCCTGGTGGATCACCAGGCCATGGGCCAGCCCGCTATGTATTATTGTATTTGTGTCTTGGCATGTAGGACATGGAAATGAATTAGGGCTGGGAGGGATTAATGCCCTCAGATGGACCCCCATCGGTAAGCCCGCAGCCCATTCCATTGAGTGAGAATTTTTTAGAGAGAGTTTCATAGTTTTTTATGGAGAGGCATGAAGGATTTAAGGCTCTATAAATAAAATTTGATCATTGGATTAGTTGGTGGTCTAGTAGTAAGCCGTATCTATTTGGCAGTATTGTGGCAACGAATTAATCTTCCAAATTAGTAACTATGCCTAAACCTCTTGACATTCCACGGTAAAGAACCTTCAAGATCACGTTCAGAGGTTACTGGAATATCTTTTATATTACTTTGTATTATCGCTTAGCAACACCTTATTTATTCTTTTAAACTTTATTCTGTATTGTGGCTTCATAACCTTCTTGATTGGGTTGGGCTGTCCATTGCATGTCACACGACTAGCCGGGCTTGTCCATGTCTTTTTTATTAAATCTCTTTCACAATTAACACGAGTTGTTAGATTAACGAGTCCCACCATCACCAATTAAACATCCGATGCTTATCATGTGTTAACTTTATTTGGTGTGCTTAGCATTTCTAAAAACAAATTCGGAACCTGCTAGGCTTAATCCTATTTTTCGTCCTTTTCCCTGCTCAGCAGCCTTGGTTTACTTTCTGGATTGTGGCATCTTGCTAGCCAACCACTTGATTCTAAAATTTGGTGAAGCCTCTTAACCTAATCCATTATGACACAAAGATTCTTCAACAATTGCCTCACAAATTTGATTAGCTAATATATATATATATATATATATATATATATAGAGAGAGAGAGAGAGAGAGAGAAACTATATTATATACGTAAGTTCATTACACAAGCATATTCAAACTTGTTTATCATGAACGATGACATCTAATAACAAATATTATAGACAATATCAAACACGTATGTGTGGCTCCATTTGCAATGAGGAAAAGAGCAGCCAGACTGGGAACAAGTTGATGGAGGCTTGAGATAGAAGAAAACCACACAGGGTATGAAGCTTCCCGTGCAGCTGCTGGTCAATGGTCTAAAAATAGACTAGCTCAAGAATTTTTTTTCCATCACAAATCGTGTCGGTCACGTGCTCTTGATGTTTATTATTGCAAAGTTTAAACTTTGGATAGAGATAATCATCTGCAAGTCAAGCGCATTAGCTAAGCTCTTATTCTATATACACCTTGAAAAACTCGAGATTCAAGTTAATTTACATGTCAAACCTTATTTGGCTAATGAACCGATCGACACGGGTTCACCTTTGTCAAGTATTAACTTACAAGAAACCTCTTGTTTAAGCAGTCTTATTTTTGCACGTTAAGATTGTGCACATTTTTACAAGTTTTTTTTCAATTACATTATTTTCCAACTTGTATTTTAACAAATGACAAGGTATCAGCCACATCATTCAATGTATAAGCACTCATTGACTTAGAATCAACATGACATTTTTTTTCATCTGCCAGTCAGCCTGATATAATCGCCATACTATATAGCCAAATTTATAAGTTCAATTAGCTAATTATCTTCCATCTTCCTCTCCCTATCATCACCTTCGAAAAATGGGGAATTCTGGGAAAAGAACTGCTTGTTTTATGTTTGTTCTTTCTCTATTAACCCTCAAGGTGACCGGAAGATTGTTACAACAGTACAGTTCGTCTGAGTTGGTTTCCGATGGGGTCGATCGTGTTCAAGACGACGAACCCTCTTTTCTACTCCTCAGAGGAATGGATTTTTCGTCGGAGCAGGATCGGTGCGAGCAAATGTACGGGTTCTTGCCGTGCTCATACAGTCTTATGGGTCATCTCTTCCTCATAGTTGTGTATGAATACCTGTTATTTCATGGAGAGTCCTATGTGAATACTGGAGGAGAGAGAATATTCAAGATTCTTGGTCCTGGTGTGTTTGGTGCAAGTGCATTCCAGATCCTTGGTGCCCTTCCTGAGTCCTTAATTCTTCTTGGTATGTTTACTTTCTTCTTCCTTCTTCTTTTGCTAAGTTTTTATTCATTTGGGTTAATTGGATTTTTTATCCTTAAAATAAAAGAGTTGTCAATTTGATTCTTTTTGTAATAATTTTGTTAATCAAATTGATAAAATTAAGGTCCCGTTTAGTAACGTTTTCGTTAAGAATCAAATTAACAAAACACGAATACTTTAAAGATCTAAAATACTATTAACCATTTGATTATTGTCTTCTTCCCTTGATATTTCTGGGTTTAAGGTTTCAGTGCCTGTCCCATTGCCAACAATTTTGGCATTTTCCATTGAAGAGGTCTTTCAACATTTTAATCTCATCATTATATATTATCATAACATTAAACAAGACTACTACTAATTGCAAACACAAGACCAAACTGTGATGGATCCAGGTTTTATAGAATATATTTTTTTCTCGATTATTTTAATGGAGTGTATGGACTACCGTAAATTCGAATGAAACCACTATTTTTATTTCCGTCCAAGTTAAATTTACTCAAGGAAATCTAACTAGATCCAGCTATGATGAGCTTGAATGTCATTTGCAATTATACTTTACATCCCAAAATATTATAATCTAAATTTTAAAAATTATAATTTTCGACCCTAGTCTTCCTCTCTTGTGGCTTTTCTAATAGTTTGTTTCTTGGCTGCTTATTTTATTCACCTTGTCAATGTATAATACTATTCCATGAAATAGATATAGTTAGACTTTCCACAGATCAATTGATGCCTGGCGGTGGACTGGGTATATACAGGTAGGCCTTACTTATGAGCCACGCAATGAAGAAAAATATAAGGATGATTATTACATCTTTCTTAGTCAATGGTTTGGTTGTACCCTTTTGAACTTATCAAAAATAAAAAGGTTAATTTTGTAACACGGATCAGCTAGTCGAGGTATGCGTAAATTGACATGAACAATAAGTATTGAATTACTCCTAATTAATGTTTTGTCCTCCTATTTTCACATATTAAAACTTAAAGTGATGAACACACATCTTCATGAAGTCAATTCAGATTGGGCCAGTCAATTGTGTCGGATGAGACAAGTTCGTGTCAAAAAGTATTTTACTTATATTTAATTCGTATCTAATGAATCGTATCATATTAAGTTCGTATCGTGTGTGAATCATGAAAATTAGTATTTAAACGAATCGTGTTGTATAATTTTTTTGATTGATTTTATTTATATTCAATTCTTGTCGTATATTAAAAAAAATTGCTTCTTCTGTTTTCTTTTTCATTTTTTTTTGGTTATCTTTCTGTCAGCATCTGGACTTGTGGACAAAGGAGAGGGTGCTCAAGAGTACGTGCAAACCGCAGTTGGGTTGCTAGCCGGAACAACAATCTTGCTTCTCACACTGCTTTGGGGAACTTGTGTCATCCTTGGCAGTCAAGATTTTCCAACCACATCAAAAGTTGGAGAAAATCATCTGCACAAACTATCATCTCTATTGACTGGTTCACTTTCCTTCTTACTCTTTTTGCTTCATTTATATATATGTCAGCTTTGAAGTACATAACTATGTGAATTTGAGTGACAGTCTCATTAGGACTGTCCATGGGCCAGTGGCATGGTCTGGCACCGGTATTAGGGTTGTGTCCCTGTCCAGCTCTCTGAACCATCAGCCCGGCTAAAAATCCTGTGCAAATATCAAACTTTCAAATTATGGAATACAATTTATAAACTATATGAGGAAGAAAAAAAACTAGTACCAATAAAATAAAAAATGGTACTTGGCCCAACCCGACTCGCTCCGTGGTTTGACATGTAGCATGTACCATGGACTAGTGGACGGGCCATGAGTTGAGTGGCTTAACCCATGGCCCAATCATTTCACAGAATATTACTTAATTAGAGTTGGCCCAGCCCATTAAAGCCTTTCCAAATTTCAGAATGTGGACAGGCCTAGGAGCCTTTAACAAAAAAATTGGATATAACAATTACGTTAATATTATCTCAAGTATAATTGTTTAACATTAAATAAATAAGTGGACGAGGTGACCGACCCCACTATTTTACATTAAGGTGTAGTTATTTCGATAAGTGGGGTCCACATTTTTCATATCTTATCGAGATAATGATACAATAATGATTACCATTTGTGAAGTTGCTTATTTTATTTCGGTTCACCTTTTTTTCAATACAGGTAATGGTGTGACGACAGATATGGAAACTAGTTATACTGCAAGAATTATGGTTCTCTCAGTGATACCATTTATTATCATGCAAATCCCTAAAATTTTCAACTTGTCTTCTCCTGGGGAACGTGTTGTCACCATTATCGCTCTCATTGTTTCTATTGCATTCCTCCTCTTATACTTTTTCTATCAGGTAATCAGATTAAGCACTCTTCTTTCCCTACCCATCACTTCTAATATTCCCACATAACTATATTCATTCACATGAGGACACAATACTACGGTTGTTTCATCGTAAATTTTTATGTCTTGACAAGTCTCTCTAAACTTGCAATGACGACTATTTTTTGTGTCACTACAATGTTTGTTGCTATATTGAATGCAGATCTTCCAGCCTTGGATCCAAAATAGACGATTAGAATACGTGAAACATGAGCATTTGATAGTGGACATATTAAAGCATGTGCAGAAACTTACAATGCGAAGACTCCTCACTAATGATGGTGCACCAAATGTACCAGCTATAAGAAGGTATTGCTCAAGTAAAATTGTGGGTGTAACTTGGGTGGGTGTAATTTGGTAATTTGGGGCGAATTGTTTTTTGTATCTTAAAAGTTTTTAAGATTCTCACTTTAAAACCTCAAAGATTGAAGTTCGTGTATTATTAATTCAATTTATTAAAAGTGTTGTAATGCCACCCAGTTTTTAGATTTTCCTTAGTTTTTTCATCAGTGTTAATGATTGGTTTTTTATGAAAAAAGATAATGGCAGATGTCAAAATCTTACATTGTAATACTTTTTTTGACATATTGAAAATTTAATATAAAAAATTTAATTTTTAAGAGGAGAAAATGAGAATCTTGAAATCTTTTCAAGTGGGAAAAACATTATTTTTTTAGATTCATTTTGGAATTTTTTTCTTCTATAGATGCTTACAATATGTTGTTTGTTGACTTTAAATATGTTGAATTGCAGATTATTTGATGAAATTGATCAAGATGGCAACAATTTCATATCGTTTGATGAACTAAAAGGACTTCTCAACCAAATCAGTTTCAGAAAATCAGACCTGGACAAGGATGAGACAACAGCAGAGGTGATGAAAGACTTTGATCTTAATAATGACAGAAAAGTAACTGCAAATGAATTTGTCAATGGTATGACAAAATGGCTTGATGAGACAAAGAATGCAATGGGTAAACGATATCACTCAAAAAAGTCATTGAAAGATTTATACCAGGTAATTTGTCTGATAATAATAAATTTGTACTATCAAGTGTTTGTTATTTTGCCTCACATAATGTTTAGAAGTCATTTGGATGTTCATGTACCTTCGCAGATTCTGCAACCTTGGATTCAAAAGAAGAAGGAAGAACAAGAAATGAAGAAGGAGTTGATATCCGAGATTTTGAAGCATGTTCAAAGCTCTGCTTTAGGGAGTCTCTGCACAGAAGATGGAACACCAGATATTCCTGCTATAAAAAGGTAAGTTGGTCTTTGTCTCTTAAATGATTAAGGGCTGACAACACAAACCCCAACATGACACGTTTAACAAATGTGTTGGGTGAATGTCAGCACATCTAAAACAATTAATTAAGTGGGTCAAATAGATCGAATTAAGAGTCAATTTGTACTCGATGCGAACCAAAATGATACTTTCCAATGACACAACATGACTCGATTGATGATAAGTGTCGTTTTTGGATAGTATTATTGATGCTCAACAAGAATTTCCCTTACGGATACATGGACACATTAAACGTAGGAGTGTTTTCCTTTTTTGTTTTTTCCACATAGCACTTGGATTAAGTGACCAATCAACCCATTGAGTACAGGTTGTTTGAAACCATTGATCTTGATAAAGACAATTGCATATCACAACCAGAACTAAAAGAACTGATAGTGCGCATCAAGTTTGGTAACATCCCTTGGGATGCCGATGAAGCTGTGGCAAAAATAACGGAAGAACTAGATGTAAGTGGTGACCAACTGATCGACGAGGAGGAATTTGTCACTGGAATTGCAAAATGGCTCAGGATGACAAACAACCAATCTCCCAACTCAACAGAATCTGAAGACGATATCTTCAAGGTCAGTAAATGGTAACACTAGCTGCTCTAAAAGCTTACACAACGAGTGGTGTAATTTAGATATTTATTATATACTTCTACATGTTCTCTTACATACAAGCAAGATTTTATGCTATGCATGTGGAAACCTTTTAACTATTAGGGTAGCGGCGAAATTTGAATATAAAATCTCTTTCTCTGATAAAATTTATTCACCAATTACTTTAAAAGTTGTTAGAGAATATGTAATTATATACTAATATACTTCAACACGCCCCCTCACATGCACTAGATTTTAAACTACGCACATGGAAGTCTTTTAAATATCAAGGTGACCACGTGACTCGAACACAGGATCTCCTGTTTTGATAGAAAGGTAATGACCAACAATTCTAAAAGTTTGAGTTGCTAAAGAGAATGTAAGTCAAGCGTTTATATGCTTCAACAGTAGGTACATTTTTTAGATACTACTATCTGTCTGGTAATTGATATGAAAGCATCGAATAATTTTGCAGAAAACATGGGAACAAGCTGACTTGTTGGTAGAGGAGAAGAGCTCAGATAGGTCTCCATGGGCCTGGACAAAGGCTATAATGCTTTTGGTTCTTGGAATTGCTATATTAGCAGTTTTAGCTGAACCTCTTATTCACAGTGTCCACAATTTCTCCATATCTGCTGGTATACCATCATTTTTCATCTCTTTCATACTAGTGCCATTAGCTACAAATGCTCGAGTGGCAATTTCAGCAATATCTGCAGCAAGCCGAAAGAAGCCAAGAACTACTTCTTTGACACTTTCCGAGGTTTGCTCCTTTTATAATTTCATTTGTAGTATTGGACAAAAATAAAAAATCATTGGCCAAGTTTTCTAGCAAAACAACTGGTTTTGTTTATACCATTTTATTGAGAACTTGGTACATGCACGGGAAGGGGGACACTTGCATTAGACAAGACTCAAATTCATGTGGCTCGTGCAGAGAAGATTGATGCCCTTTCACTGGATTATCTCCCTTGGTCTGTGGCTTCATTTGTGGCTAATGCCAATAATGTCTATATTAAATCAACATGGCACTTGCGGGGTGGGAGATAGCTCAGTGACTAGGGTAGTTGGTCAGTAAAGGCTGACTAAGCCAACGATGCTTAGCTGGTCTTTTTGATGATCAGTCACACTAAAATTGAGCTATATACACTAGTAGAGGAGGCTATATACACTCCAACACTAGTTCTTAGGCTTGCCTGGTCTCTGGCAATTGTATCAAAGCAATCTTCCAGCGAAGTCGTGTAATTTTAGCACTATTCCTCTTGAACTAGAACTCAACCTAATACTCTCATATGTGGTCAGAAAAAGTACATTTTTTACATTCTTATTTTGCTGATGCAGATATATGGAGGAGTGTTCATGAACAATATTCTTGGGTTTTCTGTTCTTCTATCCCTGATTTATTTTCGCGGGTTGTCGTGGCATTTCTCAGCTGAAGTACTGGTTGTTCTAATTGTTTGTGCTGTAATGGGTCTTGCTGCAAGTTTCAGCTCCACCTTCCCTGTTTGGACATCGCTTATAGCATACCTGCTATACCCGTTGGCTCTTATCCTGGTCTATGCTCTTGTTGATTTTTCCTCATTAACCTAATTTTTTCTGCTTTGAAATCAGACTCCTTCAAGTTCCACAGGAAGGCATGGGATTATTTGTCCGTTTGAACATTGTATATATACGAGTCAATTGTTTTTCCCTATGTCCAATTTATAACTTAGCAAAAATAAGTCAATGAATGATTGCAATTCTCAAATTCGATTGACAAATATCATCCCAATAAGGGCTAGCAATGTTGATGCTACCCAATTGGATCAACCAAGTTTAGCTTCGTTGCTCACTCTTGATTTTTTTGGATCAATCCTTGTTATACAATAAGAGCATTATTCCGCGTTTTGTTTCGAGTCTTACGCTAGCATTCTATTTGGATATGTTCTCTTTTGCTTTGTTTTGAGTCTTTCGCTAACATTTTATTTGGATATATACTCCTTTGCTCAATATACGTTGATTGCAATATTATTATCACTTTGATTGTTTGTTCCTTCACTTACACGTTAAATTGGTTAGATTGCAATATTTGTGATTGAATAATTTTATTGAACGCATGAAAAATGTTAATGTTGTCTAATTATAGAGAAATTAGGTTTTGCTCACCCTACTTCTAAGGATGAATAGTTTAGAAAAAACTAGTGTTGTGATGTTGAGATGTGTTTTTCAGTTCAATCGAGGGCATCAATATCCTAATGCGACATCAATATCCTATTACTCGCATCGTGATTGTTGTAGATTCTTTCTTTCCAACGTCCCACCCATCTTGACTGAAAAGTTTTCAGACCCATGTGCGACTAAGTTATACTCTTCGAGATCTCACATTGTGGGACATGAGGAATTGATTTTTTTTTAGCTTTTAAAAAACAGATCTACCAACTTTCTACTCGCATTTAGATCATTGTAGTAGAGAAGATGATTTACATGTTTTTGGGGTTGGATTGCTGTGGACTCTGAGATTGGTGTCTTACATGTTTAGTTTCCGCCAAAAGATTGTGAGTTTGGACCTATTATTCTCCACCCACTAATAATGCCTAATAAAAAAAATTACTAAATAAATAGAAATCTATTGCAATCGAATAGAATGCAACTTAATTTCTAATAAAATTTTTGAATGACTTCATGTTGAATAATTTTTATTATGAGTAAATTTTATTAGGAATTGTCTACGGTACTTAAAAAAAAATTAGTATTATACTTCCATTTATCGCATTTGTGAATATTTGTATCACTCTTGTAAGTATTTTTATTATTGTTGTAGTACCAAAAAAAGTGATGAAAATAATTATCAGAACAGTAAAAAGACACTCATAACAATAATAAAAATATTCATAAAAAATAATAAATTTTTTAATTATAAAATAACTTACAAAAATTATAAAAATATTAATTATTTTTTAAAGATGAAACACTGTAAATATTCATGAAACGATTTAGGTCTTCTCATTGAAGAAGATGAAACAGTTTTTAAATAAGAAGAAAATGAGGTAACAATTTTTTAGAAGATGTTTTTTGCAAATTAATGTTCCTAAAATTCAGCGGTTAAGCCTTATTACTGTGTACATAATTAATTTTAAAATATATTATTAAAACCATTTTTAGGAAAATAATGTTCCTAAAATCTAACGGTTAAGTATTATCACTATGTATCTAATTAATTTTAAGATATATTACTAAAACAGTTTTTAGGCAAATTTTTTTAAAAAAAATTGACAGTTAAATCTTTGTATTTTAACAATATATTTCTTTTTAACACATTTTTTTTGTATATTTATTTATAATTATATTTAATTTAATATACCAACTTACAAAAACTCTTAAAATAATAAAGTTTATATGTACATTATTATTATTTATGTGTGTGGGTACGATAGTCAAGTCCATTTTAAGAGTCCAGCTTGCAAAACTGGAAACTTATTATTTTGGATAAGGTCCACCGACTTGAATTGGTTGTCATTATCCAAAGGTTGGTTGTGACCATACAGAAGTTGGGCAATCAGGTGACACGTGGCAGCGTCTCATCCTCAAAATGATTACAAACGCAGGGCAATAATGTCTCCACGTAGAGAGTTAGTTGAACCTTTGCCTTTACTCGATCTGGTTTTGCCGACATCAACGGACTGGGCCCTCCCTGATCAGAAAATATTCAATGGAAAAGGGTGATCTTATCGTATCAACGATCAATAACAAAACTTTAAATAAATAAAATAAAATTTTATTCAAATATTTATTAATTTATATATAAAAAAGTAACTAATTATTTATTTGGTTGGAGCCAAATTTTATTTATTTACATATTATTAATTTGTTATATTATATCATCAATACTGATATTATAATGTAGGATTAATTACAAAATACTCCCTTAAACTTTGGGTCATGTTTCAATCAAGACCCTCTGGTTTAAAATTGAATAATTTACTCCTTCAAGTTTTAAAACTGAACAATTACCCCCTTAATATTTAAATAATTTTTAATTAACTTTTACAATTAGTTAATTACTATTAAAAATGACTTAAATTAATCAAAAATTCACAACTATCCTTGTTTTAATATCAAAAATCAAAAGAAAAGAAAAAAAATTCAATTCCAATAAAAACTCATCTTCTCTGAAACTCACCCCCTCCCTTCCCTCAACCCCATAATCCCTCCTCCATTGAACCGAAACTCAAATCCTTCCCACCACTCTATTTAAAACCAAAAATCCCTCCTCATCAACTAAACCGAGACTCAAATCCCTCCAAACCCCTTATTGAAATTGAAACTCATCCCTACCCTTCCCTCAACTCCACTGAAACCAAAATCGACCCTCTCTACTGTGAATCTGGAGGCTTTGTCGTTAGGTGGTTAAATGGTGGTTGTGGTGATTTTTGGTTTGGGTGGCTAGATAGTTGTTGGGATGTCTTGTGGCTACGTTGGTAGCTATGGTGGTTGTTGGCTAGTTAGTTCGCTGGTAGCTACGGTGGTTTTTGGTTGGATGATTGGCTGGTGGCTATAATGATTTGTTGGTTGGTTGATTGTGGCTACGACGGTTGGTAGTTGAGATGGTTGTGGCTGGGCGGTGGCTATGGTGGTTTGTGGACTAATTGATTGAAGTTATGTTGGTAGTTGCGGTGGTTGCGATGGGTTGTGCATGGTGGCATTGGAGATTTCAGTTTAATTTGGCAAAGAGAAATGAACAAAAATGGAGATGAATAAAGGTTAAGGGTACAAAAATAATTTTAATTTTTTTGTCTAATTAATCAGTCAACTTGTTAATTTTAGAACTTGAAGGAGGCAAATCGTTCAATTTTAAACCAAATAAATTTGATTGAAACAAGACTCGTTGTTCAAGGGGCATTTTGTAATTAACCCTATAGTGTATTTCCCCCTCCCTCTCTCTCTCTCTCTTCCATCTTTAGGAAAAAATATTAAGTATAACCGTTATACACAATATTAACAATATCACTTGATATAACCATACATTAATAAAAAAACAAGTCTGCAAGTGAATTTCACAAAAAATCATAACTACTCAACCATGTAACACAGAATTACCTCCAAAATAAAAAATGGGCCTCATTTTATCAATTTTTAGTTTTTTTTATATTGAAATATAATTTTTTAAAGTTAAACTATAGTTTTTTAAGGTGTAATTTATAGCTTGTACAAGATATATAATTAATCTTAAAATGTTTAAAAATTATAAATTTTTACGGTCAAGTTACACATTTTAAAAAAGAAATTATAATTGCTTGACAAAATTTAAGACCTCAAAACGAGATAATTTTTGATATCATACTTTTTTTTTTTTTTTGAATTGTAAAGTCACCCTTAGATGTGAGGGTGTGCTCTAAAGTTATACTTAAGCATGTTTTATTATAAAAAGATTACATTTTGGCATGTGTTTAAAATTAGAGATGAAACCAGAATTTTATGTACAAAAATTAATCAAACAAAATAATTAATATTCAATATAAATAAAGATATCAACAAAACTGAAAATGAACCAAAGGAATAACTTTTTATTACATATTCCCGAATTTCGAGACATCTATTAAAGTAGAACTTGATGTTCTTTTCTATCACAAAAAATCTAAGAAAAAATCAAAAAACACATGACACATATTTCATGGTATTTCACATAAAAAATAAATATTTTCTAAATTTTATATTCCTACTTATAGAAAAACTTATTTTAATTTCACATTAAAAATAATATTATTCTAGATTTAATTTTTTTGACTTCAGACAAACTATTAATCGAAAAATTATCATAGGTTATGTTCCAATGTATTGCACGAAGAAACGGGGTAATACATTTTTTTCGGCATATAAAATATTGATAAAACTAAAAGACATTAATCAACAATAAAAACATAGAATACTAACCCATTAATTAAGTCACAATAAAATAACTTGATTAGGTTGAAAAAAAAATTACAATGACAACAAAATATTATTTCAACACGTAAAAATTTTATAATATAAAATAGAACAAATTTCAATAATTCAATCTGACGATCTCAAATAAATTTATTCAATAACTAACAGTATTTATCTCAAAATTATTCCCGCTGAATTTTTCCCTCCTCCTCACTTTCCGTCCTAAATCTATTATTTCTCATTTATCGTGTTTGAAGACACGTGTTAGCTCTAATATTCTACAACATACATTCTTGTCTTTCAAGCTAACAAAAGTTTGCCTTTGATTGGGCATGTAGGTAGGACTTATTTCAAGATAATATATTTTATTCTAATCAAGTTTTTTATTAAGTTTTATATTTTAAATGATGTGACATTTGCGTCACAAATTAAAATTTTTTGTTTATATTGAGAGATAAAATGGGGGTTACCCTATTTTATTGTTGAGGTGATGTGCATTGAATATTTCCCTCGGGGGGATAATTTTTTTTTTTTGAACAATGTTACACGGATTTATCCGAGAGAATATTGTAATGATGACATCATTTTATTATCAATTATTTAATATAAAAATAATAAATGAATAAGTGAATCTCACGTAATCTTCAATATAATTTAATAACCACCTCATATACGTTATTGGAAATCATTTCACCCAATTTGGTGTGTGTGTGTTTTAGGTGGTGATATCACGTAGTATTATTGGTGTGATATAATTGTTACAATGAATATTCACTGTACATTTGGCAGGCGCTGAGTTATGTCGACCGACCCCATTTCATGGCCGGCTTTAGCGTGAACGGACCCACGCGATTCTGATTTCAGACCAACCCAAAAAGAAGATGCCCATTCAGGATACACAAGAAAAAAAGATAAGACAACCCCTCAACGGTTCTTATGTTCTGATGTGACCTATTTACTTTCATCTGGGACACAAAATCACCCACTAACTTTAATTTGTCAATGTCTTACTCCATTGCCTTTTTCACTTTCTCAACCCTTTCATCTTTCAATTCATTTTGTTTATTTTCCTTCTCCTAATTATGCTGTTTAATGGACTTTGGTCATTACTCTCCTTAAGAAGATACCAACAAAAATTAATTCTTTTTTACTACACATTATCACCATTCAAACAAAATGAAGAGATAGAGAGAAACTTGTAAGACCATCCAAATGTGGAAGAAATATTCATTACAGTAGTGATATCATGCAAATATTATCTCGTAGTATTAATATTTAATAATATTTTACAAATAAATAAGTGAATCTCACATAAATTAATAGTGAGTCTCCATATGGAGTAAATATTTATTCCGGTGATGGTATTATGTCATCAGTGATCCGTGGTATTATCAACTACGAATAATATATCATGTATGTTTCGTTTGATAAAAATGATAAAAGTATGAGGGATAAAAAGTAGAAAGAATACATTTTTTATCTTTAAATGAAGGAAAGTATGAATAATACATTTTCCTTCATTTGTGTGTTGGTAGGATGAATGAAAAATATAAATAATTTTTTTTTTTGTGTTTGGTATTGATGACAAAATAAAAGGATGAAAATATATATACATACATAATTTTTTATTTTATCCTTATATGAGATTAGTGTATATATTATACACCATATCACTATAGTATACGCGTTATGTGTTTTAACAAACACAAATCAAATAAAAATGCATCCATTTTTTATTTGAATTTTATTTAAAAAATAAAAATACACACACAACGTGTTAACACATAATATAATTCTACCGATTGGTATATGAGTTTGGGTTTAGGTGTAGTGTTTAATGTAAATAAATATTTAGTTAAAGGTTAAAAAAGTAGTAAATAATATATTTTTACCCAAGGTGAGTATCATTTTCCTTTCTTTTTCTCCCAAATTTGGAGGAATTAGTTTTGACAAGTTGAAATGAAAGTTAATTCATCAATTTTTTAATTTTTTATATTTTTATCTTCCTTACAAAACATGATGTTTTATCTATTTTTTCAATTTTTTATTTTTTTATCGTATCAAACAAAGCAGTAGAATAAGTGAACTCCACTATTTCAAGGTGTTAGTTAATTAACATGAAGGTTATTGAAAATTAAAAAAAAAACGGGGTCATTACACAATTGATATCTTATTATCATTAATTGGTGATACTGTATATGTGTCATTGACATTGTATTATCGCTCTAATGAATCTCTCCATATAAGACAATAACTAATCACAAAAAAAGTATTTATCTTGACTATTTAATATTTTATTATTAAATAATCACTGAATAATAATCATCTCATGATAAATGCTAAAAATCAAGAATTAAATAAATGTTATATTACACCACTCTACTAGTTGGTGGTTCAACATAGTACGGAAAGTGTTGAGCTCTTATATTTAAATTTAACCAAAGACCACTCAATAGAAACAATATCCTGATCAAAAAAAAAATAAAAAAAATAGAAACAATACGAGAGAGAGAGAAATATTAGATAAAAAAACCATACCATTCTATTAACTTAAACTTTTTTAGAGTAATTAATGTTTAACACAACATCAAAGCCTTAAAAATATTGGATTTTTTTATTTTATTACAGAGTGTTTAAGTTTATACCGATTATTTATTCGAATTCTGAGTCAACCAACGTAATTCTAATTAGCTTAAATACATGTTTTCTAAAGAAATATTGGGTTTAAATGACAATTGCACATCGCTCAATACACATAGGGGTGTTAATTGAGCCTAATTTACACATAAATGAGCTGACTCGTTTAACTATTTATTTATAAACGAGCTTAAAATAGTGTTCAAGCCCAACTTGATTAACATGCTTAAATGTACATAAAAAGCTTACTAGATAAACACAATGATCCCCTAAACCCTTATATTAAAAAAATAATTTCACATTATACCCCTCGTAAAAAGTGAAAATGTAAAATCCCCCAATCACGAGGAAATGCGATTTAAGGAAACTATTAAGGACACGAATGGAAATATATGAATTAATAAAGCCACTATCTTCGTTTAAACTACTGAATTCCAAGCGTCCCTGTCTTCCCCTCCATAAGTCACTACAGCGTCTACCTGTAGTTCGGAATCGGCTTCTCTCTCTCTCTCTCTCTCTCTCTTACTCACACACAGATGTATACAAATTCCTAAGAAGTAACAAGCACTAACCATGGCTCCCAATCAATCCCTAACCTTTCTCTTCTTCCTCCTTATCCTCTGCGGTCTCACCTACGGAAGGTTGATCACTGACGGTTCATCGTCCTCAGATCTGATATCTGATGGCGTCAGTGGTGATTTCCGGGGCCCACAGATCCTCCGGCTCAACCGGTTCTTCACATCGGAGGAGGCTTGCGAGCAGACATACGGACTCATGCCATGTACGACCTCCATAGTTGGCAATATCTTTCTTATCCTTGTCTACGGTTACCTCATGTTTCTCGCCGCCACGTGCCTCTCCAATGGCAGTGAGCTTTTGCTGGAGATTCTCGGTCCTGGTCTTATTGGCGGACTGCTTCTTCCCGTGCTTGGTGCGCTTCCCGACGCCATGCTCATTCTCGGTATGTAATTTAGCTTCGCTCATAATTTGAATTTTTTATAACTTTTGAGTGTTGTCACATTTGAGAGCTGCAGATTCTTGGTTTGATCTGTTGTGATATTTATTACGTTTTGCAATCTAGCCATATGACCATTACAATTGGAAGTATGGACTGGGACTTTAGGTATTTTTGGCAAATCGTTGATCTTTGTTGTTGCATTTTGGTTCGGAACTTATTTGTGAATCAGCTTGATTTGGTGTGTCTGAATTTTGAATGGGTTCAAGTTTATGCCCGGATCTCTGGCCATGGTTTTTGCAATATGTATCGGTGTCTTGTTACGATATTGCTGAGTGTTTGATATCAATTTGGATCTTCCTCTTAACTTCAGCACATGCTTTTACCTGCCATACCAGCAAACACACCATTTTAAACGTTTGGAGTCTTTGCACACTGATCTAGTTGACGAAATTTTGCTAAACCAGCTTAGGAGAGAAAAGAACCGATACATTATCTCTATCTGTCTTTTGTTATTTTCCATGTCCTCTCTGTCACCATTTTCAGCAATTTGCCCGCCTCATTCTAACTCTTATGTTCACTTCTGATGTTGGAAATTTTCTTTTTCCTTGGCACAAGCTTACTCATGCCGTAATTTCTCACTATGCTCCTTTGGGCCATCTTCCTTCAACTCGTCTTTGGTTTGATAAAATGTCTTTTCGCACTCATGAGAAAATAGAATTTGGGTAGTGACTCAGTGAATCCAGTCTATATAATACCAGTGTTTGGGACCTTAATTGCCTTCCAACTTGAGGTAGAGAGGTAAGACACTACTTTGTCATCTTAATCTTATGTCAAACTCCTCAGTGGTTGCCCCTCTTATATCCAGTATCGTCCAAGTTATTGAACCTGCCCTCATCCATCTGCTGCTATAAATTGTAGAAGACATTGTAGCCAGTGTCACTACCTAATTAGTATCATTACCTAATAGATTTGCGAAATGTTATACTGTATCTTTTAAACAGAGGTTCTATAGGGTGGCAGATGTCATGGCAGAGATATGGTCGTATCTGCTTTTGCCTTAGACTAACTGGTGTGTGCTGCAGTGACCGATTAGAGATGCTAGCAATGCTTTTAACTACTCAGTACTCACCTTAACCTCCCCAAAATTCCTACTTTGCAAATGGTAACCATTAATCCATTGAGACCATATTATGTTATTTCTATCAGCAAAATGTTTCCAGATATGCCTCATCCTAAGTGCTTTCTTCCATTTCAGTAAGTTTTTAATCCCAAGTCCTCCCCTCTTTTTTAGGTTTAGTTATTTCATCCCAAGCCACATTAAAGCTAGAATTCCTAATTGTTAGTACCATTCTGCATAAAGTTTCTTAGCTTCAGCTTAATCTTCCTCAGCACAGATTTTGGAAGCATTAGGTGACAACTGACAACACCATTGATTTTGCATACTATTCAATATAGATTGGATGAGCTGCAACCTCTCTGCAGAGGATAGGGATTTTAAAGTAATATTTCATGTTTTTGATAAGGCGTGTTTCTTATTTAATCTCTTCTCCTTACATTCCCCCTTCCATAACCATTAGATTTGCTTAATGTATGACCCTACAATTTTCTGATTGATTCTCTTATTTTTGAAGTATCTGGACTATCTGGAAGTACAGAGGTTGCTCAAAGTCAGGTCTCAGTTGGAATGGGCTTGCTAGCTGGGTCAACAGTCATGCTTCTTACAGTAATATGGGGAATATGTGTTATTGTTGGCAAGTGTGACCTAGAGAATTCAGATGCCATAGATGGAAAGGATACTAAAGGGTTTGACTTATTTGGTATGTCCATTTCTTGCTTTTTTTCCTTTATTTGCATGTCATAAACCAGCACATTACCATAACCAATCCGAGCGAGGGTTGAAACCTCTTATGAGGATATTTTAACTGAGCAGCTAAAAGACCGCAGGGATGGTGACAGTTTAACAAGTTTCGAATAGATATAGAGGACTTAGGTCCACTTCATATAGAGGACAGAGGTTTCGTGCTTTGAAGGAAATAACTATAATGGATCTTGCTTGCAAGAATCCCTATCTAAGCCTGGATTTATATGGTTGTGCATTGAAATATAAGTTGCTTATTGTCTGATCAAGAGACAAACAAATAATTCTCATGATTATAGGGATGCAAAAAGAATGATTTTGCAAATTTTGTGTCAACTAGTTGTTCGTACCTCTCTGTCTTATCCTTTTATCTGTTTAATCCACTTTGACTTTGCTTTTGATCACTACAAAAGTTTATGTACTTGAATGTCATTTGTGTTTCGAATTGTAATGTTTATACTCAGCTGAGGGTCACTTTAGCTTCTAGAGTGTCATTTAGATTGTGCCCTAGACTTCATCTCTTTTTGTATTTTAATCATTTTGGTAATTGGACTTGGTTTAATTACTGTTAAGATCATCTAATAGCAAGAAATTGACATGGGTGGCCATAGCATATGCATATAGAACAATTATTTATACTACAACATATAATTTTCTCCTTTTAAAAGCAGTTGTTTCTGTTATGTGTTGGTCTGATTCGTTTAATTCCTTGTTGATTATCATGGTTATAGTCTTATTATAGAGATGACAAAAGATTGTGAAAATCTTGATCTGATGTTCCATCACTCTACGATTCATTCATTTTCTTGAATTATTAGGCACCTCCATGTGAATCCAGTTCAGAACTGCTTGCTTAATTATTGCAATTTGATGGCATCTCTTTAGACTTGGTCCATCTTTGCAGGCTCTGGTGTTACCGTTGATATCTGGACCAGCTATGCTGCAATGATCATGATGATATCTGTAATCCCATTTATAGTGGTCCAGCTGCTACAACTTCTCAATTCAACTTCAGGAAGACACTTGGCAGTCTTGGTTGCACTTATTCTCTCCCTGACACTACTGATCTCATATTGCATTTATCAGGTAATGTATCTTTTGTGGCAGTTCGATATTCTATGGGGGCATGCAGTAATTTCAAATCATGTCAGATGACTCATACTATAAATCATGTCGAATGACCTGATATTATAAATTTTGCAACTAAATGGCGAGAACCTAAGACTGGTTTGGTAACGTTTTTGTTTTTGTGTTTTTAAAACAATAAAAAACAAAAATAATTTCTATTTTGTTTGTGGTAAAAACTAAAAACATAAAACATGTTTGAGAGTCATTTATATTTACTAAATCATGAAAATAAAAACAATAAATATATTTGGTAACTACTTCAAGTTATATTTTAATTATTAGTTTTTATAATATTTCCTCGTACAAAATACAAATTTAAATTCCTTATCCCAACACATCCACTAATTCATCAAATAACGCCTGACACAAGATAATTGAATCACATGAGTCCTATTGTTCAGTGTTAAGTTTAGAAAAGGAACACAATGGTAGAGACAAAGAGAGAGGTCAAAAACCTTAACCTGACTCTCATACATCACTTGTATTTATAGTTAACTCACAATAATAAGAATTACACATACTACCCTAACACTATTGACAATTTACATATACTACCCTAATACTTTTAACACTCCCCCTCAAGCTGGACTATATATATCATATAATCTAAGCTTGAAACAAATCTCCGTAAGACGTGTACGACTCAATGCTTTGGTAAACATATCTACAAGCTGATCTTCAGATTTCACAAATAGAGTCATAATCTCCCCAGCTAGTATCTTGTCCCGAATAAAGTGACAATCAACCTCAATATGTTTAGTTCTTTCGTGAAACACCGGATTGACATCGATATAGATAGCTACTTGGTTGTCACAAAACAACTGTAAAAGAAGTTGAACTGAAAACCTAATTTCTTGGAGGAAGTGTAGTAGCCAAGTCAACTCACTCGTCGTATGCGTCATTGCCCATACTCAGCCTCAGCACTGGATCTTGCCACCATGGATTACTTCTTATTTTTCCATGAGATAACGTTACCTCCTAAGAAAGTACAATAACCAGTGGTCGATCTCCGATCAGAAGGAGAGTCAGCCCAATCAGTATCTGAGAAACCTTCCACTCTAAGATGTCCATTAGCTCGATATAACAGTCCAAGTTCAGGAGCTCGTTTGAGATATCGTAGAATACGAGTAACTGCCTCCCAATATGGTACTCTAGGACACCCCATGAACTGACTTACTATACTGACTGCATAGGAAATATCCGGTCGAGTAATATTGAGATAATTGAGCTTCCTAACTAGTCTGCAAAACCGACCCGGATTCTCAAACAATGCACCATCATCCATCAAAAGTTTCTGATACAGATCCATAGGTACATCAATCGGTCTGCCACCCAGCAAACCTGCTTCCTCTAGCATGTCAATTACATATTTTCTCTGTGATAAACAAATACCCTGTTTAGATCAAGCCACCTCAATACGCAAGAAATACCTGAGTTTTTTCAAATCCTTAGTATGAAATCGATCCCGCAAGAATATTTTTAACTTGGCAACCCCCTCGGAATCATTTTCAGTAATCACAATATCATCTACATAGACCACCAATAGAACATATCCAGCATCTGACTGTCTATGAAACACAGAATGATCTGTCTGACATCGAAGAAGACCAAACTCTAAAACTGCATCTGAAAACTTACTAAACCATGTCCTCAGTGACTGCTTCAAATCATACAAAGATTTCTTTAACCGACATACACTCTTACCATACTCCCCCCGAGCAGTAAACCCAGGTGGCTGCTCCATATAGACCTCTTCAACCAAGTCATCATGTAGGAAGGCATTCTTGACATCTAAGTGAAACAAGGGCCAATCATGATTAGCAGCCAGAGAAATCAAGATACGAGCAGAGGAAATTTTGACAACAGGAGAGAAAGTCTCCTCATAATCAACACCATAGGTCTGAGTAAAGCCCTTTGCAACAAATCGGGCTTTGAGACGCTCTACAGAACCATTTGGATGAAATTTAACAGTATACACTCAACGACAACTAACAGTTCGTATACCAGGAGGTAAAGGAACGAGATCCCAAGTCTTATTTTGATGTAAGGCATCCATCTCATCCTCTATAGTTTTCCTCCAACTCGGATAAGATAATGCATCCTGTAAACGCTTAGGAATAGATATAGTAGATAATTGAGAGGTAAAACAAGAGAAGGCAGGAGACAATGCATTATATGAAACAAAATGAGCAATGAGATGATTAGTAACACACGAACGAGTACCTTTTCGAAGAGCAATAAGTAGAGAGTCTAAATTACCTGATGGACCAGGATCAACAGACGACAAGGAAGACGTTACAGGCACCTCAGTCGATGGTCAAGGACGGTAAAAGTATACACGAAGAGGTAAAATAGATGGTAACACAGTGGGCAGCGGAATATCTGAAGATGATGGAAGAGACGGTGGTACAAGAGATGACCCAAAGTCTAGATTCAAAGGCTGAGAAGGTGCTGAAAAATATGGAACAGATTCCTCAAACGTGACATCGGCACTAGTGAAGTATCGTCGCATAGAAGGACTGTAGCAACGATACCCTTTCTGTGTGCGGGAATAAATAAGAAATACACATTTGGTAGCTCGAGGGTCAAGTTTATCAAACCCAGGACTTAAATTGTGAACATAACAAACATATCCAAAAATCCTAGGAGTGAGAGAAAATAAGGGCTTACCAGGAAACAGGACAGAATATAGATTTTGCCCATTTAACACAGAGTATGGCATACGATTAATAATGTGACAAACAGTAAGAACAGTATCACTCCAAAAATATCGAGGAATATTCATCTGGAATAACAAGGCACGAGTGACTTCCAACAAATAACGATTTTTGTGTTCAACAACACCATTCTGTGGAGATGTGTAAGTACAGGAAGTCTGATGAATAATGCCAATTTTACTAAGATAAACTGAAAAAGGATCAGATTCATATTCTCGAGCATTATCAGAACGTAAAATACGTATACGACAACCATACTGAGTTTTTATTTCTTTATGAAAGGTCTCAATTATAGAGAATAATTCAGACTGAGATTTCATAAAAAACAACCAAGTCATGCGAGAATAGTCATCCATAAATGATACAAAGTAAGGATATTTATTAGATGAAATATTCTTTATTGGACCTCATACATCAGAATGTACCAACTCAAATGGACTAGACACACGATTATTGACTCTAGGCTGAAACGACACACGGTGATGCTTACTAAGTTGACAAGCTTCACAAGACAAAGACGACAAACCACTAAGACTGAAAACTTGACGCTTCAGATTCTGGAGAGAGGGATGTCCAAGACGACAATGCCATTGAAAAGGAGACAAAGAGGTCTGTAAAGTCCGGGTAGGTGAATCAAAGTCAAGATAATATAAACCATCAGCTTTATGCCCTGTACCAATCTTTCTCTTCGTCTTGAGATCCTGAAAGACACAATAAGAGGGATGAAAGGTGACAGAACAATTGAGAGAACGAGTAATCTTGCTAATGGAAAGTAAACTAAAAAGAAACTGAGAAACAAATAACACAGAAGATAGAGACATACCAGGACTCAAGTGAGTGGTTCCCAGACTTGAAACTTTAGAACAAGTGTCATTAGCAAGAGTAACAGTACGTGTAGAACTAGCAGACTGATAAGTAGAAAAAACATCAGACGCACTAGTCATGTGGTCAGAAGCGCTAGAGTCTATGATCCAGGGACTATGAGTGGAGGACAATAAACAAGTGAAAGCATTACTTGACTAGGCAAAAGTAGGAGTGGAGGGAGGTAGGATAGCCTGACTGGACATGAATTGAACATACTCCTCTTGTGTAATAGTAACCAACTCAATGTCTTGCTTGGGTTCCATAAGTGCAGCAAATAGAAAAAGAAAATCACTAGATCATTGAACCGGACAAGAATCACCTACTGCACTATTGAACCGGACTGGAGAGCGCCACTTGATCACAGAGCCGGACCAAATAAGTTCATTAAACCACTGAACCGGACCAAAAGAGACCACTAAACCACTGAACCGGAGACAAAACAGGTAGAACCGGCCAAAAATTGACTGAACCAGACCTAGAAAACCACTGACAGCTGCGGAATTGGCCTTGCTGAGGCTAATGGAGACCTAAATCGAGCCGGTTTAGCTCTATGAACCGCTGAACCAAGCCGGTTTACACCTCTGGACCGCTGAACCGGACCAGTTTACTCCTCTGGATTGGTTTGAACCGGGTTTGGTTCTAAGTGGGCTGAACCCTTGCTGATTGGTGGCTGGGTTTATTTAAACCCGTTGGATTGGGCTGGACCCGATTTAGATTGGGCTTAAAATAAATTAAATCCTTGGCTTGTATCCAAACCCGTGAATCTGGGTTTGGACCTGGACTCTTTCTTCTTCGTCGACTAGGGTTCCAGTAACCCTAGTCTTCGACTGCGCAGCCACCAGCACACCAGTCGTCGACGGCGCAACAACACGTAGCCACCACCACACCAGTCCTCGACGCCACCACAACGCCACAATGATACCAGACAACCACAATCGCTACACCCACTAAACCGCCACAACGAACAAATGGGCGACACCACCACTACTGTGCAAACACCACCACAATAAACCACATCCACTACACCACGACAGCCAACGACAACAAACGATCAACAGAGACGACACCACAAAGATTCCACAATAACTATACCACCACCACTGTAACTCCGACAACCACACCACCACTAGAGCTTCAACGAGCAACAGTAACGCCACCACAACAGACCACAAATATATTCAACAAATATATTTTGGATTATAACTTTGTCCTAATCTTATGTTAAGTTTAGAAAAGGAACACAATGGTAGAGATAGAGAGAAGTCAAAAACCTAAACTTGACTCTCATACATCATTTGTATTTATAGTTAACTCACAATAATAAGAATTACACATACTACCCTAACACTATTGACAATTTACATATACTACCCTAATACTCTTAACATTCAGCATACTATCAAATACAACCATTAAACTAAAAGTTCCCATTGAATGAGAATTGAGTTTTTATACTTGAACGGAAAAAGGCGAGATATACAGAGAATTTAGATGGCTATCAATTCAACCTTGGATGGTCCAACACCTTATAGAGAGATTCATCTCCAAATCAACCCCACTTAGATCAACAACATTGAAGAAATAAATACCGAACGTCTGCATTGAATGTTAGTTCAATTGAATTTGAAACCATCTTTGCTCAACAAGGTGTGCAGGACCCTCCCATGGCTAATAACAGCCAATCACAACATTCATTTTCCCACATTAAAAGAGTTTTTACAAGATGACATCTAGAGGAATCTCATGTTGAAATAATGGGGCAGACTAGAGGGCAGAGCTGAATCTCCAAAAGGGCTATCTTTGATCTCAAGCTTCTACAACCTAGGACAGCCCTCAAGCACATATTTCAGCCCCAAGTCACTCTTCCTAGCAAAAACACACACAGATACTGAACTCAAGATCTGAAAAAAAAAGGAGTAGAACTGAGATTAAGACGAACCCTAAATCTATAAAAATAAACCATAGATTTGCAAAAATATACCCTAGATCTATGTATATTTTTGCATATAAATACATATATATAATATATAGATTAGATATTACCTTTGAGAGAGAAATGTCTTTGGAGGGAGAACTTAAGAGAGAGATGTTGAGTAGAGATGGCTTGGAAAGAGGTCGAACAGAGATGGAGAGCCATCGCAGGAAGACCTTCGCAACTGGTTTTTGGTTTCGTGAGAGAGAGAGACAGACGAAAGAAAGAGGCAGTGATGGAGAGAGGCGAAATCGTTCTTTTGATACAGAGAGAGGAGAAAGAGAATGAGAATAGGGTTTTTATACTTGAATGGAAAAAAGAATTATTTGCTGCTAACAAAGCTCGAAGCCCGGATTTCATTTATCCCCCATAGTCATGGTTTAAAGTCGCGGTATCGGCCATCAACTCGGAGGACACTGATACTCATCGGTCGCGATGTCGTAGTGTGATATCAGTTGATACGCTTAAAATACTAGATAGAAGCTCTAAAAAAATTTAAAAAATTATGAAAAATTATAAAAGTATAAACATCATCATTCATGTATCATATATTTACAATATATCAAAAAACACATTAAAAATAATTAAAATGAAACATATGGACGCTACCGAAAATAAGTATCATTATGAATGTTTAAGGTAAGCACTTAAGGAATATCATCATTATTATTGTCTCTAGGATAATACAAATTGAGATAATTTCCACCATAAGATTAATAATTTAGCAACCTAGGGTTTCTGCAATTGATATGTGATCGTGATGTTGGGTCTTTGCTGCGAAGAAGAAGAAAGAGAAAAGAACAAAGATTGTTAATTGTTGTGCAAATGAAAAAATTAGAAGAAAAACAGTTATGCCTTCAATTTTAAGGTATGCCTTTTGCAAATCTGAGTCCCATTTTTTGTTTGATTTCTCATCCCTCTTTCTTCTCTACCTAGTCTTTATTTGCATTTTGTCTTAAAATTTTGGAAGAATTTTATCATATCTATTCGAGTTTGGTACGACTTGTCCAAGTTACGCCGATATTTCTCCGAGTCAAGTCGATTCCACCGAGTTGTAACTGAGTCATACCCGATTCAGGTGAGACTCGTGATATTTGTGTAACGTGTACCGTTATCGTATCGGAGGGGGCTGAGTCGTATTGGACTCGGCCGATACCTTGAACCATGCCTATAGCCTTTGCGCGCCTTGTTTTTGTTTTGCCTTGTTTTTTAGAACATTTTTTTTCATTTCTTGTTTTTAAGAAAAAAATATAATTGTATATTAATAAACGACTAAATTAAATTCTAATAGACAATATAATTGTATATTAATTACAATTTTTTAAGAAAAAAATTAATTTTTGATTTTTGATTTTATTTCAATAAATGATACAATAGAACATGAATTTTAATTGTAAAATTTAAAATATTTGATATTCTATCTTTGATTGAAGTATTTTTGGTTTAAATATAAGATTTTAAATTTAAGGGATCTAAGTAATATATGTTTACAAATTTTAGGGGGTCTGAGTGTAATTTATTAACGGATATATTTACAACAGGGGTCTAAATGTTACGCGCATACAAACTTCAGGAGTTTGTGCGTAATATTTAAATGTCAGGGGTCTGAGTGATTAAATGACAAACCTCAGGGCGTTTGGATGTAATTCTCCCTAAAAAATGATTTTCAAATACAAAAGCATGTTTGTAAGGTATATATTCCTCTCTAGAAAGGATTATGTTTGATTGATCCGACCTCGGGTAACACTTGGACATTCTAGTCCTCATACATGGACAAGTATGGTGTCTAGTTTCGTGTTGTATTGTCAAAGGTGTAGTGCCACCACTGGTTTTGTTGGCATGGTACTGTAGGGGAAAGCAGAACTCTTTGCTAGAAATAAAAAATAATCGACTTGTGATTTTCACAATATTTTTAGCTGGGTGGATGTATTCTTAATAACACCACACCTGAATTCATGTTTTTCTGGTGTTTGACTTTCCTCGAGTGCAGGTCTTTCAGCCTTGGATCCAAAAGAGGCGGCTTGCTTATGTAAAGCATAAGCATCTATTTTCTGGGCTTTTAAAGTATTTGCAAATGCGTGGACTTGGAAGGCTCGCCACAGATGACGGCAGACCTAATGACGAAGTGATAGAAAAGTTAGATCTGTAAAGACACTTGTATACTGCTTTTGTCACAAGCCACTGTTTTTTTTGACTTTATGAACAATAATTTTGCAGGCTATTTAGGTTAATTGATACGAATGGCGATGGCCAACTAGCAAAAAATGAACTGAGGACAATGGTGGTAGGAATGCGATTGCAAGATATAAATTTGGATGCAGATGATGCAGTAGAAAAAATTTTGCAAGATTTTGACACAACTCTAGATTCTCAAGTTAGTTTGAATGAGTTCAGGAATGGGATTGCAAAATGGCTTGAGGAGGCCAGGCGTGCTGTGGCTGGTTCTGTACCTGTTGACTCAGAGAAGCATCTGATTGACTACCATGAGGTATGTCAGTCATGTTGGCTTCTTCTCAAGCTTATTATTCCTGGGATTTGATATCATTGAAATGCATTTGCAGAAAACAAAGAGGGAACATTCTCTTTTGGGTGATCAAAGTGATGAGATGGTAGAGGGTGTTGAAAATGCCAAGTGGACCTCATTTAAGGCTGTAATGTTGTTGCTGCTGGGGGCAATTATTGCAGCTGTATTTGCTGATCCTCTGGTTGGTGCTGTTGACAATTTCTCGGCTGCCACGAGCATTCCTTCTTTCTTCATCTCATTCATTGTGTTACCCCTAGCAACAAACTCCAGTGAGGCTGTATCAGCAATTATCTTTGCTAGCCGAAAAAAGAAGAGATCTGCCTCGCTAACATTTTCTGAGGTTTGTTTTTCTCTTCAATTTTCTTCTTAATCAACAGGCATATGGCCATTGCAGCTACTTACTAATTATTCCGGTGACAAAGCCACAAGATTTTAAATTTGGCCAGAAAGTAAAACTTGAATTGACCTTTCTAAAGGAGAAAGAAAAAGGAAAATATCCAACCCACCCCAAAGAAAAAAGAAAGCTAGGTAAAGAAGAAAGAAAGTGATAATGAAGTCTTGATTCGGATCTGTGATCATTGGAATAGCCGTTCTACAATTTTGGTTGATGCATGCTTTGAATTGCTAGGTTTAATCACCTTAACTTGCCTCTATAACTTATGGTTTTGATTTCTATATTTACAAACTGACCTTATATAAGTTTCCATTTAAGTGAGAAAATATACTTACAAATACAGAAACAGGATATCTACAAAATGTGTCTTCTGCCAAACAATAGTGGCAAGAGACTCTGATGTTTATGTCTTTTCTATTGCAGTTGTATGGAGCAGTAACAATGAACAACGCCCTTTGTCTATCGGTCTTCTTAGCCCTCGTTTATACCAGGGGATTGACATGGGACTTCTCATCTGAAGTGCTGGTTATCCTGATTGTTTGTGTTGTAATGGGTGTTTTTGGCAGCTTCCGCACCACCTTTCCTCTTTGGACTGCTTTGCCAGCTTTCCTGCTTTATCCGTTCTCCCTGGCACTGGTTTATGTTCTTGACTATGTTTTCGGCTGGTCATAGCCTTTGGGAAGATGGCATTCACTGGTGACAATTAATCGATCATCAGGATTCCCCTTCCTAGCTTTCCAGATGTTTATTTTGTTGGATATGTGACTTGAGTGTGACATTTCAGCGGGGTATGTATAGTTAGTGACTTCTAAATGCTGTTGGAACTATTTATGCCAATTTTTCTCATCCTGATTCTACCAGAACATGAGATCCAAATGGTACTGAAGCAATGCTCTTTTCTTTTGCCTTCTGGTGTTAAGTGTTATCTCAATTTCTTCCTTGCAAACCTACAATCCTTGTGAAATTCTCACATTAAACCTCGGATGTTTTTGTTATTTTGGAAATATCTGGGGCATTAATGTAATTTAGTCACGGTATTTTCTTTTGCAAAACACAAGCTTGGGTCTCTTTATAGGCAATGGCATAGTAATACTGTGTTTGGTAGATGATAATGAATCATGAAAATCGAATAACTATTATTAAGTAATGTTTGTTCAGCCTGTAAGACGCCCCCCCACCCCCCCACCCCAAAAAAAAGAAAACTGTATGGAGGATAGAATGAGCAATTCTCTCTTGAGAAATGTTTCGTTTGTCCTGCCTGGTGTATTGTGAGTCATAATAATGTAGAATCTTCTTTTTTACAATAATAAAATTTGTTTCTTACCCCAAAAAAAACCTCTTAAAATGGACGCATGTTATAATTTTGGCATTAATTTTCACGCCATGCAAAATGTACAACACATCAATTTGGAGGACTAATTTTGATAAAAAAAAATAAATTTTTTTTTGGAAAACTAACTTTACTCTACACCCTGAAAGATACTTTAATTCTTAATTTTTTATCCTTAAATATTAAAAATTTCAATTTATACTCTCGATGTTATGAATTGATAACAATGTAGACTTAACTTAAATTATAGTTTAATTTGTCGACATCAATTGAAGTACGTGAATTGCAAGTGTTTCGGACAAAAAATTGTGTAAATTCACATACTATTGATGTCTCATGTGAGTTGCACATAATATGATTAATCCCCATCTGATTAATAAAACCCTAGTTTTGATACACAAAATGGTGTTAAATTAATTGTAGATGAAGATCTATAACGATCCTCATGCTTGAAGTACTTGCATCTCACATTTTTCAATTTATGATGGAAAACTAAACGAAAGTTTAAATTAGGTCCACATTACTATCAATTCATAAAATTGAGGGTGTAAATTGAGAATTGAAATATCTTTCAAGGGTACAAAATGAGATTAGCCCCAATTTGAAATATATCTTTTTCCACCCCATTCATTGAACTCTCTCCCCCGCCCCATCCCGGCGTGGCGGGGCCCAACTTCCTTTCACCTCTCTCTCTGCTGAGGCATCCCTTTCATCAGCAATCTGCAGATATACTGAAGGACAGATTTCCCCGGACCCCTCAAGAGCAAAAACATATCAAAACATAGTCAGATCCCCAGAATCCACATGCAAAAAGTGGTCACCAATTGGGGATGCTCAACTCTCAATTCTCCACCCAAGAAAATTAAACAAAAAACGCCTCAAAAATGATAAGTACAACTAAACTTACAGTGCAGTAAAGCTTGAGAGAGTCTGTACTACAGGAAATGGTAAAATAATTATAGCATGGTTCCTAGAGAGAGAGAGAGAGTCAGAGGAATAACTAGCCTTTCCAAAACACCACTAGAAATAGGCTAGCTAGCTTTTTATAACTTCAAATTGAGATCAACCCTTTCTCCTTCTTCACCATTGCAGTTACTTATGGTGGTTGCTGCTTCACCAATTCTTACACTTGCTGATGGGAAGAAGCTAAAGAAAGATTGGTGACTTGACCCACATGATCCTCCCCTATGTATTGGATCCTCAGGGCTGCCCTGAAAATTTGATAGAAAAAAATTGAGGATTGCACAATTGAAATGAAATCAGAAGATAGAAAATTGAAAAAAAAATAAAAATTTGTTGCTTGATCTCACTTGATTAGGTAGAGATTCAACGTTGGATAATTCTCGAAAATGGGTTCCCAGATAAGTTGAAGGATCGTTGTTTTTGGAACTCAAATGTGGCAGAGAGTTAGCAGGAGGGGCCAGTGTGAGAAAATCTCCATTCAAACCTCCATTGTCTTTGATAACCTTCTTGGAATTGTGTTCAGATATCCCACCTGAGCTTGGAGGGTCTTCCCTGAAAAGAGTGCAAAAATACAATGTGAACATGTACCAATAACACTATTTTCACAATACAAGGAATTGAATAGATCTCCTCCAGGGATCAAAGATGCAACTTTTGCAGAAGCGGAAACTCCTGATCAAAAAGTTAGCTGACCTGAAAAGTGGATTGCCAGATTCAATATTAAGTGTGTCTCCATTACCACATGAAGCTGAATCATCCGATTTGGTGATTGGAGCAAAATAGGTTGGAGGAAATTTGCAAGGGAAAGAGAGTCCTGGTGGATTGTCAAGAGAAAAGCGATATGGTCTCTTCATGCCAACCATCTATAGTTCATCATCAACAAATTCAAATTGATGTCTGTGAAACAAATTCTACTGAATTGCACCAAGGAAAAGAAAAATAAACGATAGAAACAATTGTACTTATTTAAGCAAATAAGTAGAGTTTACAAAGCAGAGAAACCAAACACAATCTTCTGGTTTACACGATCTTAACAAGTATAACTCATACTGCCAAAATCCATTCCATTACTCGTGGAAAATCCAATTCATTTTATTCAATCTAATATTTATATCCAGTCTGCCTCAATAGATTACACAAATTCAACCAAGGGAAATCCAGATTACCACTAAAATATGCAGCTAAAGAGATAGAAATAACATTACCTTCTCTTCCTCCAGCCACAAGGGTGTATAGCTGTTACTACAATAACTTTGGTTTGAAGGGGGCTCCATCTGAAAATTCATTGCAGATGATGATGAAGTCCCAGATGAGACATTCACCTACAAACCCACATATCAAATTTCCTCTCAAATTGGGATTGAAAAGAACAGAATAGAAGACTAAACCATATAAACCCAGAAAAAAATTTAAGAAAAGAAACAAGCATGCACTCGACTAACCATTGATAAAGAAGATTGTTGATGAAACTGTTGTGATCTTTGCACCATACTAGGGAGAGGCCAAATAGAGGAGTTGGATTCACAAGGAAAATTCACATTAGACCCAAAAAAGAATCCATGATGATTCACTCTACCACTCTCCCCTTCAAGATTGGACTCACCATTCCACAATTTAGGCCAATTACCATGTTCTGGCCCCAAAATTGGTGACCAGCCTACCTCACCTCCGCCCACATTCAGTGGTTTCGACAATGAAACTGAATTTGAATGAAAATGATCAACATTTTGGATCGAAGTGGAGGGTCTAAATGTAGAATTTGGTGAGGAGAGATCGGTTGATGCTGGTGGTGGTGGTGGCAGAGGGTTCGAAGAAGGTGAAAGATTAGTCCTAAAATTGGGACATTGGGCAGCTAAACATGAAGCAGAGTCACTAGGTGAAATGATTGAATTGGGTGACAAAACACTAGCTGCTTGTAAAGCTGCATCTCTTTTTTGTTGCTCCTCTAATCTAATCTTCTCAAGTTGAGCAACCCCTAGTCCTCTTTGTGGAACCTTTTTTTGCTTAAACTTTTTTGAAGATCTACCACCACCACCACCACCGCCACCACTGGCACCACCACTACTACTATTACTACACTTTTGGCTGTGTTCTTCTTGAGCCATTCTTGATCTCAGCCATCTAATTACAATCAACAACAGAATTTTTGAAAACGGCCCACCCCAAATAGGAATTATATATATGAATACATCCACCAAATTACCATGTTTTTTGAGATACCCAAAATCTAAAAAAACAAAATCTGAGGATTTGGGGAGTAACCCACGAAAATCTAGAGCAATTAAACGAACCAAATTCAAGAAGAAGGCCAAATCTCCACTATAGATCACAAAAAATCTGGCACGTCATGGAGTCAAGATCGGCAAGTTATTTGGAAACAAGAACACCCCCATAATTCAGCAAAAACTACGAATATTTATGGAGAGAGAGAGTCTAAGAGCTTCGGATTTTTCTCAAACCCAGTTGTTAGAGTTGTCTGAGACAGATCAGATTGCTATATATGAGAGGAAAAAAAAAAACAAGTTTTCAAAATTCAAAGTTAAAATGCTATGCAAATCTATTTGAATAAATTCTCTCCGGCTAATCTCACTTTGCACCCTAAAAAAATATTTTGATTCTTAATTTATATTATTAAATATTAAAAATCTCAAAAAATTGGTAATTACGTGAATTTTGCTCAGATTATCGTTTAGTTTTTTTTTTTATCATAAATTAAAATACGTAAATTACAAATATTTCGGACATGAGTTTATATATAAATTCACTTATTGTTGACACCTCAAAGAACATGATACGGTTAAGTTCTATTTGATTGATGAAACTTTATTTTTGATATACAAGACGGTGTCAAATTGATCGTAAAAAAAAATCTATAACAGTGAATATAGCTTATCCTCATGCTAAAAACATTTATACCTCACGCACTTCAACTTATGATAGAAAATTAAACGGTAGTCTGGATCAATCCACATTACGACATAACATTGAAGGTATAAATTAAAAATTTTAATGTTTAAAGATATAAATTAAAAATTAAAATATCTTTTGGGGTGTAAAATAAGATTAGCCCAATTCTCTCTCTAGTTTGTCGCCCAACTCCTCGCTCCACTCCTACTTTCCTTGCTAGACCGACTCTCAATTTCGAAACCTTATTAGAAATTATAAATTTTAAGTACAAAATTACAATGATTTAATATAAATTTATGATCGATCAAAAATATCTTTAATAAGTTATAATTTTACGTTATAAATTTTACCTCAAAAAATTATAAATTTCATAGTATTCCTCTTATATCTATCGGTCAATGTTTTATTTTAGGCTAAGGTTGTGGTGGGTTCCAATTTTTTTGTGTGATGTTGAAAAATAATTTTTTGTTATAAATTTAGGATTGTTTATTTGTAAGCATTAATTATATAAAATATAAAGTTCAATAAAAATATGAAATAAAACTACAATTGTCACATTATCGTTGGTCGAAAAAAATAGGTATAATATCCTTGTTCTTTAAGTGAGATATCTTTAAATTAACTTGAGTTACGGTGGCCGATCTCAGAATTCAAAGAAGTAGTCGACGCAAGTCTGAACACTCTGCAGTATAAAAAAAAAGTTACTTGATTGCTATCAACTCTAATTCAAATGACATTTTACGATCTCCTTTTTCTAATAAATTGGGAATTGGGCAACCATAAATTAGATGTCCTAATTAAAATGAACTTTTGTGACCTACTGATCTAATGACCTCCTTCATTTGAGATGCAAAATTGGGTTACAGATTTGAGTTATATAGCATTACTCTATTTTTTTTTGATGAGATCATTTTTAATATAGTTTCTCTCCAAATTTTTAGTGAGTTATATATCGTTACTTTAATTGAGACTTGTGATATATAAGCGAGTCTCTCACTTTTTAATTATAGATAATTTGTCAAGAAGAAAATTGGTGAAAATACATATCGAAGGAAATCTAGATTAATCCTTTTCATTTTTTGCTAAATTGGGCCATAGGAGATGTAATGAATAATTAAGCTGAAAGATTAAATGGAAATTGATGATCCTAATTCCTAATTGCAACTCAATAAACAAAAAATCCCTTTGTGGATATTGACCTTTACTATAGAACAAACCTTTATATTTTATTTCTCTTAATTGTATAAAATCTAAGATTCTTCCATATGCACCATTAATGTTTTTGATGGTACCCAAGCTTTTGAATCTAAGATATGTACTTCCCTACCACTTATATTTTTGGTGAATCAAGATGACTTTTACTTTTTTTTTTTGAACATCTTTATCAATTTTGAAGTATTCTCTTGGATGAATCCTCTTAAAACGGGGTCAATCAACCCTAGAAGACTCGGTGGCTTAACAACCTAGTGAATAACCTAATTCAGAGAGAAAACTTGATTTTTAGTCTGAAAGCGATTTTTCAAATTCTCTCAAGTTTAGATTATTCAAGTGATGTAGGCGAGACCCATTACGTTTAAGTGGATCTTTCACAAGTATTAGAGATTGTCCACCATCAATATGAGTGTGATTCGTAATTTTAAATTTTTTTTTTAAAACAAGAACAAAGTAGGATCTATAAGCATTAATCGAAAACAATAATACAACCAAACAGCCTCTTATATTCTGCTAATTATACAACCATTAAAATCACTAGATTGTTTGTCATGAAATTCCTAATATGGTAGCTTTGGATCCATTAGAGGTACTTGAAAAAGGATAAGAAGGTGAGAGGTAAAGGTGAATGAGCTGTAAACCAATAGATAACTCAAATAGTAATAGAGACGAACTGTAAATTCAGATGTTATGAATTTAAATTTTGACAATTTTTTAGATTCAGATTATCAGAAATTTATCTTTCATGAATACTCTAGTCTCGGCGTAAATAATCTGTCTTTGACTAGAGTAAAAAAAAATTAATCAAGATATATATAAGTTGATCCAAATATCACCTACCGTTCAAAAAAAAAATTGTGAATGAAAGTGAGACATCATCAAATCTTTATTATGTTATGCAAATGGATTTTGCCTTTCAAAATGGGACCCACCTTAGGCTCAACAAACTCTCTCCAACTTACTGAAAGCAAAACAAAACAAAACACAACAAAACTGTCTACAAGAGGCCCGGCCACAGTCCATCCTTGAGGTGGACAGTGGAGCCACCATGACACCACCTGTTTTGTCATTTTGGTATGTCAAGATTTTGTTGGATATACAAACATATAAAAGACCCATCTATTCATAAGATTCTTTGCACATCTTAAAATTAATAGCTTTACTTGTAACTGAACACCGCGCTAATTTCGTATTTTTTAGATTGATGTCTATGATATAATTCATGATTGATTTCATTTCTATCAATGTTGTTCTCAAAACTCTTATATTCAACTAATTAGCTATGGTATCCATCAAATTTTTCCAAGGACATGAAGAGTAAGACCCCACACGTGAGAGCCATGCTTTTTTACTAAGATTTTAATGGTTGTTTCGTGTAGTTTAGATTTTGTTCATGAGTAAAAATAAATATTTAACTTCAAGGGATAGCTTAAGTGATAACAAGGACGAGTTGTAAATTCAGACGTATTGAGTTCGAACGTTGACAATTTCTTAAGGACAAGTCATGAGAAATTTATCCCTCATGAATTCTCTAATTTCAATGTAGATGGTCCTCCGCCTTTAACTGGATCAAAGAAAAAATTAGTCGAAGTGCACATAAACTGGCCGAACATCTCTTAAGAAATCAAAAGCTATATGAGCTTTAGGAGTCATATATTTGTAAAGCTATATTAGCTTGCTTCGCGGCTACTGCATTCATATGCGGGGCTTACCAATATAATTTTGGGGCCAATTGAATCCTAACTCATTAAATATGGGCTATGGGCTGTTGTGTGGAACCCAGAGCCCATCTTAGAGATCTTTTAGGTACCAGAATCCATGGCAACCACAGGCCCAGCTATTTATTATGGGCCCATTACAAGATAGCCATAATTTGTTCCTCCATCACTATTGGCTTAGAATTGTTTTGGTCTTCGTGAGATTATTACACCAAGGTGTCTTAACAAATCGGTCTATGACACGTGTCAAAAGCTCTATTAATTTTACCTAAATAGATATAATTTGTTGACCTAATGATTTGGTAGAGACATAACCGGATAATGTTGAGGTGATTGTAACCGTTAAACTTCTTCTTTGAGATTCTATCATTTTATACATCATTATGTCAGTAAATTAGATCGATTTTTTTAGTTTCAATAGCATTAGTTGTTAAAAAATCGAATGGTCCAGACACCTTAGATTCTGTACTCCTAGGTGCAGTTGATTCTAACCTTGAATCTATGTTGTTGATTGTTGAGCTTATGAAGATCAAAGACCACTTTCAGTATAGTTGGGGTGTCAATTTTGAGATGAAAAAAAATTCACATAATGTCTCAATTCATACTCTTCAGAGTACACTGTCATGGGCCATGACAATTCACCATTTCTCTTTGCTATTTCTATTACTACCCACCCACCCATCTTTCCCAACCTATGTTCCAAGATCATGGGTTGCCTCATTTTGGGTATGTCTCTTTGTTCTTCCACATTGGCTTCCTTATTTCATCTCTTTTTTTGATACAGGTAAAAACATCATATGGGTTTATTTTTCATCTTCAATTTGTTGATTAGGTAAGTTTATTCTCCGTTACTTCAGAATAAGCGTATTTCTTGTTTCGTGCCGAGTAATTTATGAAATTTGATATCATTATCTATGTAAATACTAATGAAATGGATTTGTGGGAATGAGGATTTCCTTTAATGCTAGCTTAAGATTAATGGACTCTTTGTGTTTTTTTTACATGTGATTGTTTCATAGTTCTTAGGGTAAATTTCACTTAGCTCCCCTGTGGTTAGACCCTCTACATATCGCATCCCCTGCTTTTTTCAAAATTAACCACATAACCCGTGATATTCGAAACATAATATGGAGACCAGGCCCCAGTGAGACTTTTGAATTGAATTTGAGAATTGTTTTACGGTAAATTTCACCGACACTCCCTATATTTAAGTCATATTTTAGAAACTAGAGAGGGTGCCAGTAAAATATAACATAAATTTGGGGGTGTTAGTAAAATTTACCGTTGAAAAAAGTGGCAGTCACCTTCTGCTCGGCTATCACCGTTGCCAAGAATGGCATAGTCACACAGCTTCGCCATGCCATACACCCACACAAACATATGATGTGTAAAATAGAGGCCAAGATCAAGCTTGAAAGGCATGGACCTTAATAGTGAATGCAGACCCCTTGCTCATAATGAGATCAATGGCTTTTTGTCTTTCCTTCCTAAATCAAAGAGAGTCTTAGATTTTAGAGTTATAAACAAATTGATAATGAGAATGAATATGACTAGCCCGTGTCCGAGTGACCAAATCTTATTTGAATTGCGAGAATAACTGACTAAATTGTGCCATAAAGGGTCATTCTCCAAACGGGACGGTGCCAAGCCTCTAAGTTGTTTGAGTTGGTTGGGTTTTATCAGTGTCTACTGAATTCTCTCCATTCAACTCATTTCCTTACCGTCCTATTTTGGGTATAGGAGCTAGATTGCAGTGCCTATTTTTCATTTACATCTTGATTTGAATGTTAATGGGTTTTTTTTTCTTTTTTTGATTCATGCTCTCTATGGGGAAGTTATGCCTTTAAATTCTGTAGTCTCTCAGGATGATGATATCTAATCAGTAAACAAGCTGAGATTCTTCTCAATCGGAAGATCAGTCGAGTCAAAAGATTTCTTCCCCCACCCCCACCCCCACCCTCATAGCCTCAGGATTCAGAACAATCTCTTGGCCTCCTGATCAAGAACAATGGGTTCATGCAACTGGTTTAACAAAATATTCTGTCTAAAGAAAGTGAAAGAAGACAGATCCAAGCAAGTGAAGGTGATATTCCTTTTGGAATGGTTTATACTATTACAACCTATTAATTCTTCCATATAATGAAGTTAATGTTCTTGCTTTGCTAATCTGCACTTTTATATTTCTTCGAAAACAAGGTACATTCTGCTACAAAAAAATCAAATGGTTCAAAGGGTAAGCATGTTGCTGCCGATGAATCGAGTGGTCTTGCCAATGGTGCCTGCAGTCGAACCGCTGGTCCTCATAGTATGTCGACTGAGGATATTGCTGCCATAAGGATTCAAACTGAATTTCGGGCATACATGGTATAGTGCATCGTGATCACATGAATTTCGAAACAAGTTAAAATCTAAAGATAATTCGGGTTTTTTCTTTCATAGATGGTCAGTGTAAGTAACTGTTTTTACTTTAGGAATCAAATTACTTTGTTTTTGACCTGTCTCTTCTTATGTTGTTGCCTTGAGCCCATCTGATTATGGCAATTCTTCATAAATTGGGCACATTGCAGGCAAGCAAAGCTCTAAATCGACTGAAGGGGACTGTGAGGTCTCAGGCCTTGATTGAAGCTCGTGCTTTTAAAAATCAACCATCAGACACTCTCAGCCATATTCATTTTTGGAGCAAAATACAAGCGGAGATTAGAACTCGCCGTCTCTGTATGGTCACAGAAGGCCGGGCAAGGCAAAAGAAACTCGAAAATCAGCTAAAGCTTGAGGCTAAGCTTCATGAACTGCAGGTATTAATGATTGTTCACTCCTGTTTGGTGGGAGTAGGGGTTGTAATTAATTATAACACAACACAAAGTTAAAAAGTTAGAATTTTTTTAAGCTATCAGTTTCATAAACGGGTGGACCCGATAACACAATTAATAAACAAATCAGGTAAAGGTGAAGCAAATTAAAAGAAATACATGACACGACTTATTTATATACCGGTTCTATTGTAAACTGTCATGTATCTTCCAGCCATGTGCATCATAATTTGATCTGCCAAACAGGTGGAGTGGTGTGGTGGCTCTGAAACCATGGAAGAAATTCTCTCCAGGATACAACAGAGGGAAGAGGCATCTATTAAGCGGGAGCGAGCCATGGCTTATGCCTTTTCACATCAGGTGTTTGATATTTTCAGTCAAAACTTCTTAACACTTGTGCTCTCAAGTTTCAACCCACACAGTTTTTAAATCTGATTTAATGTGATTTGCAGTGGAGAGCCAACTCCAGTCCCTGTTTTGGCCAAGCTTATTATGATCTTGGCAAAGAAAGCTGGGGTTGGAGCTGGGTGGAGCGCTGGATAGCTGTTCGACCATGGGAGACTCGGGTTAATGCTCAGCAGCCTGTAGTCCCAAAGAAAGTACATGCCAGGCAAGGGAGCAAGGATGGTAGCATTGTAAAACAGGCAGCAATGAAACTTGTAGTCTCAACTAAACCCCCTTTGTCCAATGGCAAGGTGACTACAGAAGCACAAAAATAATCTACTTCTGAAGTAATAAGCTAGTCTCAGTTCAAACTGAAGAAGAAAAGATGAAGCAAGAACAGGGTATGGCTTCAAGTTATCTGATGATTATTTAAGTTTTCTAGTTCCATCCATATTGGATTATACTGAAGAAATATGGTCTGCCATGTTAGTACAAAACAGAATAAAAAACAGACCTCATGTTTGAACTAATGTGAGTATTTTTGCAATATACTATTATCATCTGGACCCAGAGGTTTTAATATATACTCAAGTCTTCTGCCAATCATGAACTAATGATGTGAACTTCTGCAATAAGTTATTTGATTTCTTCAATTGCAGATTTTTTTTTAATATAGCTCCAAGAAAGGTCCAAATGTACATGAAAAAGAAAGCTCTCTTTGAGTTATTAAAGAACACTAAACTTTGTACATTCCAACTCATGTATCCTGCAAAGTCCAATTATTTTGCTCACATGGAAAAAAAAAAGGGACTACCACCAGCAACTACATGCAGAGCCATTCTCATTAGATCCAAATCTCAATCACCCGCCATGTATTGGTAAGGGACCTAATATATCAAACCGAAAATCAAAATCCCTTTTTAATTCTAGAAGAGTGTAAAATCTTTCTTAGATCTTAATTGCCCCACAAATCTATGCAAGCTATTTTGTTCTTTCGATTGGTAACTGTCAACCATAAAGAAATAACCACCATTAATCTATTGTCTCCATTTCACGAGAAGCCAAGTGTTCATTTTTCTTTATTTCACAGAAAAATAAGGCATAAAAATATTCCAGCAAGACTCTGATTTTTTTATCAGGCACATATATTTGCAGGGAAAGGGCCATGGACTGCTGGCCAAGTACCAAATTTTGGTGGTACTCATCTGTGTATTCTTCCATAATTGAGCTTGTGTTCATCTCATTCTTCTATTCATCCACTTCCATGTGATGACCTCCTCCAACCCCCCCCCCTTTCCCCCTCAATTTTTCTTCCTCAGCATCTGAACCTAAGTAAATTAGAAGTGCATTTAACTCCTAGAACTATGGTAGGTGAGGCATTCAAGGTTTCTGGTTCTGTTTGCTTCTAGTTCTTACCAAACAGGGCTCTCCTAAACTCCCATACCATTTTGGCTAATCTATAGCCAAGAGACTGCTAACACAGCAATAAGCAGTAAATGAAACTTAATATGATCTGGGTTCCTCACTATTGACACTTCAAAAGTCCTGGAAACATTTTGGGCTGTGCTTTTAGCTACTAGCCTATTTCTTTTAAACACTTTAACTACAGCTACTGTTCTGAAAAGTGACTACCTCCCCCCCATGCTCCCAAAAATCCAAGCAGTGATAGGGATGTATATGATCAGTGTTATTCTTTCAATTCTTTTTGCGGGTTCAAGGAAGAAATTGTGGCATGGCTTGTTTCATTATAAAGCAGTAAAGCACAAAACAATCAGAGAGAAAGAGAGAGCTCTCCCTTTCATTTACATTGAAAAATTGATCATAAATCAGAGGAAAACATCCTATTTGTTCACTGTAGCTCAATATTTTATTTAAGCAATCAACACAAAGCTCAAATCATTATCACTACACAATTTGATACCAAAACAACGTGTGAATTATCTGGCATTTCTCTATCAAGAATTGCCATGTCTGAGAGAAACCAGTGTGAGCCAGTTGTAAACTTCAACGCAACAAACTGGTTCTTTTTCAATAATCCTAACTCAAGAACACTCCAAAATTAAGCAAACAGCCATAAAATCACATGTCTAACAACAGAAACACAAAGCAACCCAGAGTCACAAAGTTGAGCAGTGAAAGCTCACTCAAATTGAAAGCAGAAGTTAAAACATAGACATAAGTAAAATCGAACAGCTAACCGCAATCAGAAAACCTGAACTATATTCAGAATTCTTCTACTAGCGGTCGCAGCCATTGGATTGAGCTGACTGAAAACTCTCCTATTTGCTTGGCTGAACCCAGTTAAGAGCTATAACGGCAACAACTGGTAGTTCTTGATTGCTCTTGTAGACCATGGATTAAGTCCTGTAAGATGAATTCAATGTAACACTAGATTTGTAGTGGGAAAATTGAATAGGACTGAATTTATGAGATAAATAGAAGTGAGTTTGAGAGATGGGTATTGAAGGGATAACCTGTTATAGATAGAGAGAGTTTTAGTTTTTGAGCTAAATCAATGGCGTGAATCGGAGGAAGTAGAGGACGGCTTGTCGGAAATGCCGTCGTGTTCCTCTTCTTCACCCTGGATTCGTGCTGGAATACGGAACCCGGAGAATCCGCCTACTCCAGAGGCAAATCCAATTCCAGATATCGAAGATGGATGGATGGGTAGTACTGTTTGATGAAGCTGTTGGTGACGATGATGATCAGTGGTGCTCATAGCAATGGCGGATGGGTCCATCCAAGCACGAATCGAAGGTGTGTAACTGGACTGAAGGGGTCCCCTCTGAGAAAACATCTGTGGTTGGCCGAACAACGGCTGCAACAACGGCGGCGTCGGCGGCGAATTGAATACAAATCCTCCACCTCCACCACCACTACCGGTGTCTCCACCGGCATTCCAACCCACCATTCTCTGAAACCTACCAATCTCCGTATGCTGGTTTTCAGACCAGCCCGAATCAAACCCAAGTGGGGTTGTTCCAGAGAAAAGGGTTTGTTCATTCTGATTTGTGGAATGTTGGTGCTGGGTTTGTTGGTTATGGTGGTGGAGAAGGATTGGATCTTGAAAAGATTGAAGTGAGAGCCTCAGATCTTGGCTCTGACTACTGGCTCTGGACAGCAAATTGCAATCCGATGATGGGAAGCCATGAAACGGAATTGCGGATGAATTAGTCGCCGTTGAAGCAACCATTGGGAAGAAAGACTTGATAGTATCAGCAATAGAATCAGAATCCAAAGATGGTGGCAAGAAACTAGAGCTATTCTCATGGCCTGGATTGCTTCTATTGTTACTCATTTGTAGCTGTTGATTCTGATTACCAGTCCCTAACATAGTTACTACTTTATTGCTCGAAGGACCAGCAATGGTGTCCACCAAATCGTCGTGGTGGAGACGAAGCTGCTGCTGATGATTTTCATGCTGTTTTTGGGCTTGGTTGTCTTCAAATATTGAATTTCCTGTTGAACCAGTGGTGGGTTTCCATGCGGGTAGCTCCGCAAGCTCGTCTATAGCGGCTTTGGCCTTTTTGATGAGCCAATCCACGGCTTTGCTCGGGCGGTCGTAGCCAAGGCGGTCCTGGACATCGTAGAATTGAATGGCGGTGTGGGCTGAGAGCCTTACTCGACGGTCCCTCGGGCCTTTTGCTGTGCAGACTTTGCTGTGCCTGTCTTTTCGGCCGGTGGACCGAACAATGTGACCGCCTTGAACTTCCACGATCTCGCCGCCGGAGTTTCTTAGCCCCAATCTCGACGATGTTGTCCGGGGCCGTTGCTGGTGGTGGTCTTGGTAATGAGCGTCTCCCATTTTTTCGCCCAATTTTGCATATTCGGAGTTTTGCTCCACCGATGAGCAAGAAGGAAAGTAAGAGAGTTTCTTGCGTGGTGGTAGTGGTGGTGGTGGTGAGTCTAATTGTTCATACAAGAGCTGGTGTTGAAGATGGTGATGGTGGTGGTGGTGTCCATGGAAGGCTTGCGGCTGTTCTTTTTCAACTGTGTCTTGGTCGTCTTCATCTTCTCCTTCCTCTTCTACATGTCTAGAAGCTCGAACTTGGTTCTGGTTCTGAAGATGTTGTTGAAGATGATGATGATGATTGCTCTGAGGATCCAGACTCAGACCCTTGTTGTGCTTGTCCTGTTCCAGCTTTCGATTGAGAAGACTCTCTCTTATTGGGTTTTCTCCTCCCTGGTTTCTCTCTTCTGTCCAATCTTATCTTGGTTATGGTGCTGCTTCTGTATCTCCCCCCTAGTCTCTCTCTTCTGCCTCTCCCACAAGGCGTTGCCATTCAACCCATCCGATTCCATTCACCCTAATCTGAAAAACCAAACTAGACCCAGAAGTCTAAACCCATCTCCGATTTAGCCTAACCCATCTCTGCGCTACCCACTTTCCACAGAGATAATTGACAACTGGGTTAGTACCCAGTCGAACAAGAACAGAGTCAAGAGGGGTACAAGTAAATTTCCAGCAATTCTTTGAGAGAGAGAGAGAGGGGGGGAGAGGAGAGGCGAGGAGATGAAGGTGGTAGTGAACAGTAAATATAGGGGTATAGAGAACCTCACTTTGGACTACAAAAGCCCTTGATGCCACTGGTGTGGCAGTGTTTTGGTCTGAAATGAGATTAAAGATCTTTGTGAGCTCATCACTGCTCTTTCTCTCTATGCTGCTGCTGTTGTTTTGGTACAGCCTACGCAACACAAATAGCAACCCAAAAACCTCTCATCTAGTCATTTTCTGGTTTTGTTACTCCTTATTTAAAAGTTACAACCATTGGTTATAGCTCAAAAATACAAGATAGATGGATAGATCCCTCAAATGCCAACACTACCCCCATCTTGAAACTGATCCCTCTCTCTCTCTCTCTCTCTCCCCTTTATTTAATGCTTCACTTACAAGAAAAAAATCATCCTCAGCTCAATTTTCCTCTCCCAATCTACCTTTTTCTGGTTTGTTGTTTTACTGTCCATGACATCTCTCTAATTTCTCTCTTGATTTTTCCTCTTCTTTGTGGAGTAACATGATTAACTGATTTTAAACAGTTGTCCCAAGTGTTTGATGTTTTAAATTGTTAGACCACCCCACGCATGTGGCTATTAATTCCAGTGCCCCACCTCTTTCCAAATATCATCTTTCTGTCGTTCCCTAAATTCCAAAAATTATAACATTGACCCTTATAGTTATTCACTCGTGTCACTTTAATCTTAAATTTCAATTTTCTTAATTGTATCCCTCAAAGTTTACACATTGGCACCTGTTAGAAAAGATTCTTGTGGTCAGACCGAATCTTCGGCTAATGAGAAGGAGAGGCATAATCCTAGAATTTATAGTTTTCATGGTATCAATAGGTTTTTTGTCGAATAATATTTTTTATTTTGTGAAAATTTTACCTTTTTGAAGTCAAGGGTTCAAGTCTCCATTCCCTATCCCCTCCCCAAAAAAAAAAAAAAATACAATTCTCATAGTAATCTCAAATTTGAATTGTAAACCAATTTAAACTCTTAGTCCTAAAATTCAATAGTTTAATTATTGTATACATCTATATAAAGTGTAATTGCCACGTACAAATTTGTAAGACAACACAAAAGTGATGCTCCAAATATATTATATTGAAATCCTAAATGGTATCATCAACCTTCATTGACCAACGTCAATCACATTGTCCTCTCCCAATTATTCTACCTTTGACAACGATGCTCCCTCACTTCCCCTATTTAATCCTTCCTCTACCGTCAATTTCTCCAAATTTACACGCCTCAGTTACCCTATGGGAAAGGCACAAATGATGCCATATCTCAATGGCCAAGAAGTATTTTGCTATATTGATGCAACAGTGAAACTACCTCCCAAGGAACTTGACAATATTGATGGCTTGACTTCCCCAAATCCAAGCTAAGCTTTCTACATCAAGCAGAATAATCTTCTCCTTAGCACTATCAACCCATCCTTAACTGACGAAGTATTGGCTTTTAAGTCACTGCACTATTTCAAGAGACGTTTGGGTTGTCCTGGAAACTGCCTTTTCATTTGAGTTACAAATCCAGACAATTCAAGTTCGTTCTCAATTAGTAATAACTAGAAAAAGTAACATGATGGCCATCGACTATTTTATACATATCAAAAAACTCACTTACGAACTCACCGTAGTCGATCAAGTCATGAAGAAAGATAACATAATCACGTATGTACTTACAAGACTTGGTCCTAACTCCTAAGTACGATTCATTAGTAGCCACTGTTGCTGCTCAGTCTACACAACAACCAGCCCCTTTCACTCCTTGACGCCTCTGTCAATGTTGTTACCAGGCAACAAACCAATGCTGTAGTCGCGGTAACTCCAACAAATACTACAGAGTACAGAGGCCGGGGGCGCCAATATAATCTAAAGTACCACCTGTGAGACACTTTCCGGAAAGATACTAAAAGATATTTATTTTATTTTTGTTCCCAAAAGAAGCACTGTAATGTAATTATAAATTTAGAAACATAACTTCACACCTCCGGTTATAAGTTTGTATGAGTTTTGGTGTGGACAGGTGGCGAGCGCTCAGTTCTTTTGTCTTTTCGGTATCGTACCGATTTTTGACCTTTCGGTACATTAGCCAACTCCCACACCTCCCTCCCTCCCAAAACCCCTTACATCAAATCACCCAAGTTCCCTTCCAACCTTTTTCACCCTCTAAACCCTTTTCTTCAAAGCGAGACAAGAAAGGGTGGTCTAATGATGAGAAAGGGTCTCAGAGATGTAATATGTGTTTTTGTTTGCATCTTTTCACAAGCATTTGGTGATCACAAATAACTGAGAAATAACATGAACTTCTCTCTCATGCCTCTCACCAAGAGCTAACCATTAATTGGACACAAAAGTGAAAAAAAATAAATCTTTAGAGATTAAAGTGATAATCATAGCAAATATAAGGAACCGTGTTTAATTTATCCTCATTTCATTTCTTTTTGGTAAGTTTAACTTTCCCTAGTTTGCTTTTTTTTTTTTTTTACGGTGTCTAGACTTACACCGACTATTCTTTCGAGTTTAAGAGCTATCACCGTAAAACATGTCCATGAGAAACAAGAGTGAATGACCCTTAGGAGGCGTAAGAAAAAATTGAAGTTATTGAACTACCTCTAACGATATTTTTTTTCAACGATTAAAATTGTTCGAGTCAACTCATGCATATTTTAACTAATCTCCATTTTGATTTTATCAAAGACAATTCATTCATGTTAAGACTAAAAATAAATTTCTCATAACTTAACTCTAAAACATTGATCAAAATTTAAATTCAAAATATTTAAGTTTAGGGGCTATTTGGTAAGGGGGTATGATGGGGCTTGGCAAGATGAGTTTAGGAAAAATAATTCAAAGATCCCCCAAATCACATGTTTGTATGAAAAATTCAGTCCCAGGTTTTTTAACTCGGCTTATAGCTGGCCTGAAAATTAAGCTCATGATCATAAATTTCGTCAAACCTAGGGAGAGATGGATTTGAGAAGATGGGTAAGAGATTAAGAATCTAAAAAATAATTGTACTCCTTAACATGAAAATGAATTGAATTAATTAAGAAAAAAATAGTCATTTATATGATAAATAGTTATAATAATTATAATATATTTATGGATCTTAAATATATATTATTACATATTAAATATGGGTATGAATTGAATTAAATATTGAACCTTATCTTTGTATAAACAAATTTGAGTTTAGAAAAATTTAGAAAAGACAATCCAAATATCTCTCTAAAATCTATCCTCTAATTTGCTTTATTTGGCTCTTAAAAGTCACCTCTGCCTCCACCATTATTGTCATGACTTTTTGTAGTACAATCCTTTTCAGAGAGTCAGTGTACTTATCACCCACCAGAAAAGAGCCAGTGAACTTATTTATCTTCATCATGATTGTTAAGCTGCTTTCATCTAGCTTTTAAAAACACAAAGCCTTTTTAGTAGGGTGCTCCTTTTACCCTACAGTAGCTTTCATATGCACCAACCAGTAACAGGCGTAAAAAGCAGAATACAAAATTAAAAAGATTAAAGATTTAATTTATTATAATTATTAAATAAAAAAAATTCAATCACACCGCTCTTAATTTACTATATCTTCAAAAATACCTCCTCTATAATCAAAAAGATCACTAACACCCGGTCTAGCTTATATTTAAATATTACTAACACCCATGCATTTAAACCACCATTTCTAACAACAATAAAAAATTCATATAAAATATTAAAACTGTCCCTACATAAATACCAAATAATTTTTTTATATAAAATTTTATTAAAATTCAAGCCGATTAAAATTTACTTTTCTACGTATTAAAATTCAAGTTTATTCAAATTTATTTTTCTACATATTAAAATTTGAGACGATTGAAATTTGATTTGAACTGATTAATTTTTTTTATGTTTTAAATTCGAGTCTATTAAAATTTATTTTTTATGTATTAAAATTACAGTCAATTTGAGTTTTACCCAAGTTGTTAGCGCCGATTAAAATTTATTTTTGAGCTGATTAAAATTTATATTTTTCACTTATTAAAATTCAAGTCAATTAAAATTCGATTTATTAAAATTTGAGTTAATTAAAATTTATATTTTTTATGTATTAAAATTTAGAACGATTAAAATTCAATGCGAATTGATTAAAATTTGATTTGAGTCGATTAAAAATAATTTTTAATTAGTTCAAATAGAATTTTAATTAGTTCAAATTTTAATACGTAAAAAATATAATTTTTTATTAACTCGAATTTTTATGCATAAAAAATAAATTTTAATTAGCTATAATCGAATTTTAATCAACCACAAATTTTAACACTTAAAAAAAAATAAAAAACAGAGGGAGTCTCATTGAATATATGCTTATTTAGAGGGGGTGTAGATAAAGTTTGTCCTCAAATATATCATAGATAATTTAATAAAATTATATTATAGTTAATATTTTTAATCTGACATGGGTTGTCAGTGAAAAATGAAAAAATAGAGAATGTGTCTTTGAAAATATAGTAAATTAGAAAGGGTGTGGTTGAAAATTTTCTTTATTAAATTAACAACGTATTTTACACTGTCTATTTAACAATTATAGAAAGTACTGAGCCAGTCCGACAGTGTTATAAAACTGACACTGCTGCAAAGTTGTGGTGTATCATTAGTTGAGCAATGGTATTGGAACGTATTTACTGACCTAATTACTATAATTTTTAGATTAGTTGTAAGTTCTATTAAATATTAAAAGTTAATGTTAATTTAATAATTTTTATAGAATTATATCAGTGAATTAACGAATTATTTAAAATTTTAAATCTAAATAATATTACGCATCATTGTTTGATTTGACTTCTTTCCCCTATATGTTTTTTATTTTTCTTAAAATACACCATCCTTTATATATTCAAATGAGACTAGATGCATAAATATTATTAGAGATAATTCATGTTTGAAGACATAGTGTAATGTGAATAATTTTGAGATAAATATTAGTGCTCATTGAATGAGTCTGTTTGAGATTGTCGGATGAGTTTTTTTAAATGAATTTTAGTAGCCGTTAAATGAGTCTATGTGAAACTGTTGGATGAACTTATTGAAACATATTCTGTTTGATAATAAATTTTTGGCCATAATTGAAAAAAAATGTATATCCAAATCTAAAAATGTTAAGAGTTCAAACAAGCAACTATTGACAAAAGGAGATGCAATTAAGGAATGAAAACGCTCCATTTATCCATTTTTATATATAGGACTGATAATTGAGCTGAGTTATTTGTGTTCGACTCGAATATGACTCTGCTCGCGTCAAACAATTTGTTAGACTCGTTTAAAAAATTAGTCTAAAAAAACTTGATTTGAGTTCACAAAGTTTGGTTAGTTTATATGTAAAATAGTCGAGTTACTCGGATTCAACTTATTTTTGGCTCGACTCATTTTTTAAACGAGCAGGGTTTAAATAATTTTTTAAACTCATTTAAAAAAAATGATTTCAACAGGCTCGACTCTATTATTAACCTTATTTCCATATGAGCTCCATTACAATATTCAATATAATTTTTGAGTAATACTATTCGAATCTAATTTCATGACATAATTCTTCTTAACAATTGAATCGGTTGTTCATGTAATGAATAATAATTCTTCTTAAACTAGTATTTTTGGGATATTTTACTTATCCAATAGTTAAAATGTATTAAGTCAATAAATATTTCTGACTAATATATTTTCTTTTTGAGCAAAAAACGATGAAAAATACTATTAAATGGGAATGTTTGGAGGAGGATAAGGATTTTGCATTAACAAAATAGATTGCCATCGTGCATCCCATAAAACACTATCTCAATGCCTCCACCACTTGCATTAGAATAAGTTAGGGTAGGAATTTTTCATCAAAAACAAAAAATTGTTTATTCACAATTTCAAATTAAACTTATCGACCTTCAAAATCCACCCAAAATTGAGAAAATTTGAATTTATCTATAAACCCAACAATCCCGATTTTTTTTTTTTAACATGAGTGAAAGGTGAGTGAAGTTCAAACCCACGACTTTTAAGTCTAACAACGGGTGGTCGGCGATTAGGTTGCTACAGAATCCTTCCCAACAATCACAATTCGTTGCCATACTTGTTAGGCTATCGGGTTGGGTTGTCCACAACACAAGTTACGACTTGACAAACTCTTGGGCGCTAACAAAAGTATTAGTTAACCAACACATTTTTTTAAATTACACTAATAGTCCTTAAAATTTATCACTTATCTCATTTTAGTTCTTAAAATTTTAATTTTGTTAATTTTATTCCCAAAATTAAACATTGAGCTTATTATGATCCTTAGTACTAATTGTAGTTAAAAAAAAAGATACAGATAATACCATGTGCACTAATTTTATATGTCGATACAATGATAGATTATTTGTATAGAAATATACGCCCCTTAATTCGTGCATACATCTTATATATTGATCCCTGATGTATTATGCATATATGAATTTTATATGGGGATATAATGGCACATTGTGCATGTGTTTTTTTTATTCATTCCGTTTTTCCGTTCACATTAACGGTAACAAAATCAACTATTTTTACTTTTTATCTTTCTTATCCAAGACAGAGGAGAAACGTAAGAATTTTTTTTTAACTCAAGCTATACAGACATAACTCAGGAGTAAGAGTCTCCCTCACAATCAATTACTCCTGATTTGCTTTTCAGTAGGACGAATCACTCCTAATGTGTGCATTCATATTCGCTTTAATTCAAAGCTCAATACACTCAATCAATAATTCATCGATCTCAGTACTTCTCGATTTCAACATCATCATTTTGTATGAGAGTTCTGGTTACAAATTTTGTTCTAAATTCATCACCATAGACAAAAATATTGTTTTATCAATTTTTTTTTTCTCCCTGGTAGAAAGCATCTGTATGTAATGTCATTTGCACATAATACCTGGGATGACAAAGTAATTTTCATAATAAATTATACTGTGAGAGACAAAGACAAAGACACAACAGCAGGGGATTTCATCACACACTACAAACATTGACTGATAATTTTATCATAAGAATTTTTTTAAAAAAAAACATAAGCTGTCTAGAATATATAACATGATTATAATATTCTCCACCTTTTTTATATATTATAATCTATCTGTACTTTTTTGTGTTATAATATGTAGGGGTTGATGTCCAATTAATTTGGAAAATCATGCATGTATATTAAAAGGCCATGCATATAATATAATTGCAATCATTTGATTGGGTTAGCCCACAAAAAATTATTAAATGAGATAGCACCATTTAAGTGGTCCTTTTGTGCTTAGATTTGAACCAACGTCCTTTCATAAGGAGCGTTCGGTGTTGGGCTAGAATTTCACACTTTGGGCCAGAGACCTTGTCGTAATGGTAATCAAGCGGGGGTGTAGGGGGACTGGACTATCCCACATCGGATAGTTTCGAGTGTGTGTGTTAAAATAAATATCTTTTCTGACCCTGAATCTGTTAAGTTCAGTGATTAGAATTTGATCCAAAAAAAAAAGAAATCCAAAAGGTTGATTAATCAATTTTTTTAAGCCTCTGGCTGCTCTTTGACCTCTTCCTTTGAAGGGGATCACTTGGATTTTTACATTTGTTTCACATGAATCATTGAAGCAATCTCTTACTACATTTGAGATGGACTAGGGATGACCTGTCACCACCACCAATGGCCCATCTTATCTTTTTTTTTTAACGATAAAAGATATTCAAATCAATTCGTGTTTGCATCTGATCAAATATATATCATTCACTCTGAAATTAAGGTAAATTCTTCATGACTTGGTTCTAAGAAAATTTTAAAATTCAAATTCAGGACATCTGACTTTTCAAGTCATCTCTATTACCATTGAAATTATCTCTTGATATTAACCTGTGCTCTACAATCAATAGGAAATCTGCAATAATAAAAAGGGTTTTTTTTTAGGTGAGTTGTCCAAATGCTTTTGAAGACAAGATTGGAAAGTTTATAAAGCGATAACTACAATTCAAGCAATAAGTCCAGCCAAGAAGCTAACATTAAGGGGTCTTTTTGGAGTAACAAACTTAAGTAAATGGTCTGTCTCAGCACTGTACCATGATAGAGACTAGAGAAAGATGTCCTATGAATACCATGCTGTGTTACACTTTTGCTGACACAAAATTTTAGTGTATTTTATCTAAGCTTGTAAGTGGCTTTTAGTTTTAGTACTAATGGTATTGATGGTGTTTGTGCATTTCTAAGTGGCTTCATTGGACTGGGTAGCCAACCGATACTGTCCAGTCCCTTTCTATTGCCCATCCATATCTTTCCACACAGAGAGAGAGAGAGAGAGAGAGAGAGAGAAGAGGTGGAGCTGTTATTTTGTATGGATTTTATGATATTAGGTTCTCTTTAATTTGATCTCAGTTTTTTTTAAAAAAAAAAATAGTTTCTGGAAAAAAATCGTTTAACCAGCTATTTTTTATTTTTATTTTTTTAAAACTGAAAACAAAAATTGGGTAAATTTTAAGAATAAATTAAAACTATTTTGTATGTTTTTAGAAATAATATTTAAAATTTGGAAAACACCACTACCACATTCTATCACCACCACATTCCACTACTACCACCGCTACCACATTTCAAATTTTATTATTTTTTGGGTCACTGTTCAAATAAAATTTTACTGTTTTTATTCCATATAATTGTTTTTGAAATTATATAAGCAAAATAAGTTATGGGACATTAAAAAACATCAAAACACATATTTCTAAAATTCTTTTAAAAAATAATTTTCAAATACTATTTTTTGAGACATAAATTAAACAAATCCTTAATTTTCTACCCTCAATTTCTTCTTCTTCTTCGTTGTAAACTTTCGATTAGAGAAACCTTAATTTGTGAGTCCTTCTCGAGGTTGTCTTCCCTAATGTTCTGAGTTATTGTGGTTTGAGATAGGAACACTGATTTCAATCTTATTGTTGGCTATCCATCCCTTTCTTAATTATGAGTAGGCTTTTGGGACTGAAACTGACACAATTGGGATCAGTGGTGTATGATTGAACTTCTCACCTTAAAATTAAAGGTTCAAGTTTTGGAATTTATATTAGAGTGCAGTAGTTGACTACTATACTAATCTAATTAGGTTCATTTTCTAAAAGAATAACGGGTGATCAGGAACCTCATAATTTTACCAATAAAAATCTATCGGAATGGTCTCTATGGCTCTCCTTTCTTCCCTCCCCTTTCTTAACTATCGAAAAAGATTCAAAGTTTTCACCCATACATGTGGCAACTTAACACAACATTTTTAGTGGGTCTTGTATTACTACATCAGCCTAAGATCTAAAAACACATAGAACCCACATTTCACAGTGCAAAGTTTTCTACTCATGTCCCATCACTTGGATTCTCCTTTTATGAACTGGAATCACCAACATTTTAAGTTTTGTTAAGATCAACATCAATATAGCAGTGTACACTGAGAGAGAGAGAGTTGCAGGGAATGAAACAAGGTACCACTTGCTAAAATGACTTTCTGTATACATGATTATGTGAGGGGGGTAGGAGCTGGGTGGGGTTGCAAGTGGGATTAATGGATGACTCAGAAATGTGATGGGTGAGTGAGTTTAAAGCACGCATGCAATGCCCACTTTATGAAGATGATAAGGGCCTTGTCTTCAAAAGCATGAGAGAGAGGGAGAGGGAGAGGGAGAGGGAGAGAGAGAGAGAGAGAGAGAGAGAGTAGTCCTCTGTCCTCATGTCAAGCCGCTTGGTCACTGTCATGTGCTGTGGGACTGTGATACACAAGACTCAGCCCCTTCCCTTCCATCTGGGTAAGCTATTCGCCTCATTGACATGTTTTGTTTCTTCTCTACTCTGTCCCTCAATGTTTATGATGCCCCCACCACCCAACCCAACCTGGACTCCACAATTACCAGCTCGCACAGTTGTATAGGCATTGATAATTACTTTGTGTCTGTATTATGCGAGTCATTCACACACACACACACGGGTTGGTAATTGAGATGTTTTATCTGATCTTGTGGATTATGTCAGTACTAATTAACTATAGTTCCTCCTATTAACTAATCCAACCATTCGTGATAGACGCTTTGACCCTAGCAGTACATGTTTACTATTCATATTCAAATTAGTATTACACCAACGTGTCGTATCAAAAATTATACCCATATAGAGAAAGAACGATTGGTGTGTGCCTAAAATGAACCACCACAGCATCACTTTTTCCGACAGAAATCCATGCTTGTTTGGTATACCAATCTTGATACAATGCTGCATACATTATCAGAAAGAAAATAAGAAAGACCCTCTGGTTGATTATAGATCTACAACTACAACAATAATGGAAGAAACAAGTTGTTTAGCAATTAATAGAACTATGAGGATGATAGTTAGTTTAATGGTCATCGCTGAGATCTTAAATTTTAAGATCGCAAGTTAAAACTTTGTCATTCTCCTCTCTCTTTGCAATAGTGTTTGTAGAAAACAAGTTTATCAACTAATGAAAACCATAAATGTTGTACTAAAACAGTGTTTGGTGCTGAGGGAAATCGGGCAATAGATTGAAATTCTAAGAGTTACAAAAGGAATCTATCTATCAATCTAGTTACAAACCAATGATTATAGAGTGACAAAACAATGAGGTCAGTGCTTACCAAACCCTTTTTCTCAATTGCTATCAAATACCCCCTCCTTTCACTCTCATTCTGTTATTTTTATAGAGATCTTCTTTCATTGTGATGTTGATGGCTACAAAGTAATCATTCACCATCCACCACTAAGGCATCTACAAGTCGGTTCTTTCTTTTGGTATGTGCTTGTCCATGTCGAGTGTGTCATCGTGTATCACGGTCTAACCAGTTTGAATGTAGGAAATTCTACTCGACCATGAAAGTGGCTTATACTTTTTGACTCACCCAATTTGCCCCACTTGATGCTATCAACAAGAGAAGTTTATGGTAAAAAGAAAATTATACCAAACAATTGTTACACTTTTTGTGGAATTTTTTTTTTCAATTTTTGGATAGGTATAGTTAAAGGGTTGTTACATAAAGTCTCTGATAAAAATTCCTGTAAGAGAATTGTCTTAATCTCTTTATACTATATTCCGGGGTTTGCTCTACTATAACTTAACGAGAGTCTATTCAACCTTGTCTTCGGGTGCGCTTCATCTCATTTATATGCCCCCGCTTCATAATTGAATGTCAATCTTTCATTGGGTGTTCGATGAGATCAGAGTCAAACCTAACCGTTTAACCCAAGTGTTATGTAAGTACTCCATTAGGTAGAATAAAGGGTTGTAGTTAAACATACAAGAAAAGAGATATAAGCCTTTGAGCAAGTAGAGGGTCAATCTAAATCTTTTACTACCTCAAAAGATATAAATTAATTCCAAAAAGTTGTAATTCAAAACTTAAAATTTGTAACATGACCCAAAAGATTGAAATTTTTTAAATTATAAACAAACTTAAAAACTTGTATCTCAGATACAAAACTTCAAAAAAAATGGCGATAATGTACCAAAATATTTTTTTAGATACAACAATTTTCTTTTTGTCAATGTTTCCAAAGAGCTTTCCTTTCTATTGAAAGAGGTACTATTCACGTCCTTTCGATCCTAGATTTTGCTGATTGATCTTTCCATCTCTCTCGGAAAATGGGTTATTAATGTGATTTTATTTCTGTCACCGAAGGAAGTCACACAAAATAAGGCACACGTCTCAACCATGACAGACAACTAATTTAGGGACAACTAAGGGAAAAAAAAAATGAGCTAAATGGAGAAACACCGTAGGAAAACCTCTAACATGAGCAATCCCAAATAAAAGTTACCATTGTAGGGGAAGGCTTGTTGCACCTTAATTGAATCGACCTTATCCCTCCTTAAACTCGTAACTTGTGATGATGATGATAGAAATTGAAATGAGAAAATCAAATAATGTTGGTATGGAATTGAAGAATGTCAACACTAGGAGTTGAGAAAAGAGAGAAAAAAAAAAAGATTTTCAATAATTTAAAAGGTCCGTGATGATAGATCTAGACTAATTGAAAAGGCTCTTTCTACTGTTGAGAAAGTTGTGAGCCTCTACCAAGGACTGGAAGAGCTCTGAGCTATGACAAGCTTGGTAATCAGTTTTTCCCCACTTGACTCATTTTTGATAAAGCATCAAGAGATAAGATCACAAGTAATTCAAAAATCAAATGACTCCCTAATCAAAAGGAACGATTTAGCACCATCGTTGTGATTGGGTAAAAGAGTTGGTGCCATAGCACATTCGACAGACAATCTCACGGTCGGGCATGAGTGTCTGAAAGTTGTCATTGTTTATTCCCGCGGGTCAAAAGGCAACGACGGAAGGAGGGGGATACTGGATAAGATCTATCAGCAATGAATTTCTCATGCAAATAGATGTGCCTATCAAAAAGATACTTCGAAAGCTTTGGGATTTAGGTATCGTTAGTTGAAGAAAACCCTAGCCAATCCACGTGGCTTGCTTGATAAACGTTAGTGACAAAGACATTGTAAATTGGTCTATAGGCATTGCGATAAATCCTCTGTCCCACTATAGGTGTCGCGACAATCTTTATCAAGTCCAAACGATTATCAACAAGATCCGCTTGTCTGCAATATTAACTCCCACCCATAAGCACAAATCCTTAATGCAGAATATAATCCTAAAATACTCCAAAGACTCAAATATAGTAAGTAAAGAAGGTGGTAAGACCCTTGTAGAGTTCCCCCACAACATAACACTTGGGAAACTCAGACATTGAGTCAAAGACTCCTCACTTGAGATGAGTCTTATCCTCCCAACAGACTAACTGGGGAGTCTAGAATCCACTCCCAAAAGGAGTATTTCCTTCCAACAGTGGATAAGGGAGCTTAAGTTCACTCTCTGACATCTATAATAGAGCTCGAGGAAAAAACACAAGATGTGTGCAATACTCACCCAATAGTCATTGCTAATTTCTCTTACGAAATATTGACTTAAGTATTAGGATCAACCCCTAGTCTTCCTCCTCCGACTTTCAGACATGGGGATTACTACCAAATTTGCATGAACAAGTACATGTGTCTATGTTTTGTGAAGCAGCCAGCAAAGGTTAGGCCCATGAGATGTGTTTGGTTTTGTGAGAATTTAGGGCCTAAAGCCCACCAAGAACTTCAATAACAAACATATATCCAGCAAAGTAGGCTTTATCAACCCTGTTGGGCCACTACTATCAAAACTGGAAGCCCAATAAATTGATACAAATTTTCTCCCCACCTCCCTCCAGGGAGTATTGTCCTACAAATGTAATAATTTTACACAAAATTTTACATAATTTTTGCTACACAAAATTTTACTTGTAACAAAAATACTTCAAGCAACATTAAAAAATGCAACTAATGAGAAAAATCCTTGTATGTTTTCAACGAATAGATACGCGGTTATGTCGTTGTGTTGTTCAGACTTGAGTTCAAGTAGAGTCGATGACAAAATTTACGAATATGAATTGATTCTTCAATCCATACAGTAATATAAACCGAATAACATTACAACTTCTAACATTGCTCGAAGTGTAATTTAAAAGAGCCCTTAACAGTCTGTGGGAAGAAGGTACTGACAATATCTAGTGTTCTTCAGGCAGAGGAAGAACCTCTCATACGCCGACGCCATTTTAGTAGCTGTGAACATCGAAACCGCATATTTCCGGCAACCCATTCCTTTCTTCTGCAACACCTTTGGGCCATCTCTTATGGCTGATTCCAAGGCTTCAACAAAAGACTCCACATTCGACGAAAATGTGTACCCAAACCCTTCATTTAAAACTGCTGTTCCGGTCATGCTCGGATAATTTGGTGTCAGAACTGGCTTCCCACAATGCATTGCTTCCATCAATGTAAGATCAAGTCCTTGAGGTCTCAGCGTCGGGTTCACAAACACGTCGAGGGCGTTGTAGAATCCAGCCAGCTCCGATGGATTCAATTCGCCTAAAATTTTCACATTTGGTTCTGCATACCTTCTTGCCATGGATCTGAACCTGCTACAAGTAGAAAAACACCAGGATGGTGCTTGGTTAATGAGAAGGTAGTGGGTGTCCTTTGTCTCTGACCAACCTCCCTGCAACTCTCATTACTAGGCTCACATTGGAGGGCACATCATGTTTTCGACGAAATTGCGCACCGGCTTCTGGGTCATACACAAACTTTGTCTCATCAACTCCGTTGAGACTGACATGGACATTCCTTTGTGGCAGCTGGTAGATGTTGACTAGAACCTCACCTGCACTGTTGCTTATACATATATGTTGGGTATAGCTTGAGAAGAATCTAATCTCATCGGCAAGTCGGGGCATTGCTTCTTGAAGTTTAGTCATGGGTCCTGGAAATTCCTCATTTGGGTTTGAAAGAAGCTCTTGGAATAATTTGGAATACATAACCTCATATCAAATTCCGTGCCATGTTACTGCCACTTTTGGCAATGTTCTTGCACGCCAATAAGGCAGTGAGATACTCTCACTGTGCACATAATCAAATGCACCAGCGATGTTTTCTTGATTGAACATATCAAATGCTAGAGAGCAATTAACCGAGCCATGATCATTTGCTGCAAAGTGGATATGGAGGTTGCCTTCATGGATGTCTTGGTGACGTCTCCTATTGGAGGGCACCGTGAAAACATGAATTTCATGCCCTCTTGCGGCAAGAGCATTGTATAAAGTTGAAGCATGTCTCTCCATGCCACCAGGGGCTGCACTAACCGGCCATGTCTTGGAGAAGACAGCGAGCTTGAGCTGTTCTAATGCTGGTCCAAAACAAAGCTTGTTCCATGGGAATTTAGCCTCCGGTAGATCGCCACTAAATTGGATTTCCTATGCCCAAAAGGGTGGTTCTCAGAAGCGCCTCACGGGCACAAAGAAGTAAATGGAGGAGCCAAGGAAAAGAATTATAGTGAGAACTGTTGAAGATCTTAGAGAGAAGAACCAAACAGTAGATGAAGTTTTGCAAGTCTTTTGTTTCAAGCCCATTGCCTGTAAGTATCAAAAAAGGTTAAATGTTCAATGGTTTATTTGCTTTGAAGGTTAGAAGCTCGGACTAATATGTTTCTCTGATATAACTACACATATACTTTCCTAGAGTGACTTATATTAATGCTTCCTCCAATTGATTCCGGATCTCATCTAGTTCATGGAATTTAGTGAACTGCACGAGTTCCTTATTATTTTCAGACTTCATTAGTATGAGTTTTGTTTGACTTTTCTTCAGCCCCCCAACCCCCCAAAAAAACACACACACAACGCTTCTAACATGAAATGTAAAAGTGATATTATATGCTTTCTTAAGTTTTGTCTGCTGGTTTGTAGGTTGACCTTCCTAAAAATCTCAAGTGGAATGAATTGAATTGGATCAACTTTTTTGTTCAAGCCTATGTTTTGGATTAACCTCGGATAATGCTTAGCCGAATTTGAACAAGGCCAGCTAACAAAAACCTATGACTAAATCGTCCTGAAGACGGATACGACGAGAAGAATAGGCATTTGGTGGAAGTATTGTTGACATAACATTTAGGTTTCGGCGTAACAAAGCTTTGCATCATAATTTTTTTTAAGCTTACTGTAATTTTTGACTTACGTGCTTATATTTACTAATCATGTATATTAAAAATTAATGCTTTTTTGTTTCTATACAAAATATAAAGTTGGCATGGTGTGAATAGTTAAGAAAGTGTACAAAAAATTTGGAAGTTAGGTTCAAGCTAGTGTGTGTTAAATGGACATAATAATGCATTAGAAGTCCAATTGAGCAATATAAACCGGCAGAGAAAGGCTATTTTAGGTCCCTTATGGGCTGTTTGGCATGAGGGTTTGGGAGGGGTTTGAATTGTGAGTTGGAGAATAAACTCCTTAAATCCATGTTTGGTAACTCATTTTTAGCCTAGGTTTGAAAACTCAGCCCGTTGGATGGTCCGGTCATGAAACTCACATACTTTGGTTTTATGAAACTCAAATGGGGGTTTCATATGGAAGTTAAGAAGTTTAACATATAAATGACATATATACTCTCATCAGTAATGTTATGTTAATCAAATTTTAAGAATAAATTTAGAGCTTAAATGATCATTTATATATAAATATATTACTCATACTGTCATATATTATGTATACCACATATATACAAATTGGTTAAGGGACAAAATAATCATTTATATATAAATATATTATCATAATAATTACATATCCTTGTGCATATCAAACATGAGTATATACATCATTGAATGTTAAATCTCATATTTGGGTCAAACTCGAATTTAGACAAATTAATTCAAACCCCTCTCAAAAAACATACTATACAAGCCCTTAAGATTATGTTCTTCCAAGTTGAACGAGATTAACGATTTGTCTAATGATCACAACCTCTGAGTGTAATCCGCCTTTTTTTTTATGGTTATGAACCCCACACAATTAAATGATTATGAATTTTTGTTAATTTCTAACTTTGAACTAATCAAAAAGAACGCTCAAATCTGATTAAACTTAAATTCGTTAATTAGAATAAATTCCAACACTCCAATTCGAGTAACATCTGAATTTACATTATATAGATATTTTTTTATTCCAAATCTGTCTCGCGGTCCGAAATTCATTAGTTAAGTACTAATTATTTATTTGAGCAAAAAAAAAAAAGTAGTAATTATTCCGGGTTAAGTTGAAACTGAATCCGTATTAATCCGGTGGAATTAAAACCCAACTAGTTAGTTTCTATCATCGTGCTGAACATATCGTGAAACCCACGCACAGTTTGAAAGTGACGCTCACGAATGACGTCATCAAAGTACGACGTGGCAACCAACCGCCTTACATCATTCGGCAATAAAGCGCGTGTGTTTAGAATCTGCAGAGTAAACTTCGACACAAAGAGTAGAGAGAGAAAGCTGGACAGAGAGAGAGAGAAGAATTCGGATCGACTACCAACCTGCTCAATCGGTGCGTCGCTCTTTCGGGTTTGTTCTTTTTCCCAAAATCAAAAACCCTAATTATCTATTTTTCTTTTAATTTTTTTTTACCCTTCTTTACATACAGATCGTTTCTCTTTCACTCTCCAAAACCCTAGTTCCGTAAATGATTAAACTTCTTGAACCCCTATACTCTAGGGTTTAGATTTATTGAATCGTCGATGTTTGAAACCCTACTCTTGGATCAAAATCAAGTTGATTGAGTGCACCTCTGGAGTTTTTGACAAAAAATTTCGAAAAATTAGGGCTTTTTGTTGGGTGGGTGTTGTTACATGTATGGCGTCGGGGACCTTGGGCGCCAACGATTCGAATTCGAGAGAGAAGAATAGGTGGGGTGAGAATCAAATAGTTTATACGCGGAAGATTCACCACCGCAAAGCGCTCAAGAACAACACCTCAGCCACTACTATCACCTCCAACACCGCCACTGAGACCTCCACTGCTACCCCCTCCACCACCGTTACCGACACCAATAATAACAACGAGAATAACAACACCAAGAACGGAAACGACAAGGTTCCACAACGGTCTTCGCAAACGTTACCTACAGAAGATGCGAATTCGGCTGGGCAGCGGCAGCAGACACAGTCTCGAACTGATGCGGTGTCTGATGATTCCTCGAGCCACAGTCGCCTACCCCAAGCAGTGGTGCTGGATGAGCGTGGGCCACCTGGCGGAAATGGGGCAGTGAACGGGTTTGTGAAGCCGTTGATTACAAGGGTTGATGATAGAGTCAAGATCAACTTGGGGGCAGAAGAGAGACCAAAGAATGAGATTAGGGAGCTTAGACGGAAGCTAATTAACGAGCTTGATCAGGTTAGGAGTTTAGCCAAGAAGCTTGAAGCTAAGGAGGCTCAGCTTACTGGGTATAATACTGCTACTGATGGCAGTGTTGTTGTTGGTGGTGGTTATATTCAATCCCAATATTCGAGAAATGGTTTGAGAGAAAGAAGGGAATTATTGAGAGCAACTTCGGAGGTGGGTCCTCTGGGACAGCATAATTCCATGCCTTCTGGCCAGCTAAGTGTTTTGGTTAGCGATAACACTCGGACTCCTGGGGTTGGAGGGGAATTTGTTGAGAAGGAGAAGAGGACTCCAAAGGTTAATCAGTATTACCGTAACTCAGATTTCCTTCTTGGGAAGGATCGGTTACCTCCAGAGAGTGCCAAGAAGTTGAAGTCCAATGGTGGGAAGAAGCACAGAGGAGAGATGGATTATGGGTTTGGTATTGGTAAGAACAGGACTCAAGTGTTTAGGGCTTGCAGCAATTTGCTTCAGAGGTTAATGAAGCACAAGCATGGTTGGGTGTTTAATGAGCCAGTGAATGCAAAGGCATTGGGGCTGCATGATTATCATGATGTTATTAAATGCCCAATGGATTTGGGTACAATTAAGACTAGGCTAGCTCAGAACTGGTACAAATCTCCAAGGGAGTTCGCAGAGGATGTGAGACTTACATTCCACAATGCCATGACCTATAATCCGAAAGGGCAAGATGTACACGTTATGGCAGAACAGTTGTCACAGTTTTTCGAAGAGAGGTGGGCGGTTATAGAGACTGAATATAATCCTGAATGGAGGTATCAAATGTATCATGATTCTGTGTTACCCACTCCTTTTTCCAGAAAGGCTCCTCCTGCTTATCCCCATGCCTCTCTAATTAGGACTTTGGAACGATCAGAATCCATGATAGCCCCTGCTGATTCCAAGATGAAACCTTCAAATTCTGCTCCTGTTGGAAGGACACCTGTTCCAAAGAAACCTAAAGCTAAGGATCCCAATAAAAGAGACATGACTTTTGAAGAGAAGCAGAGGCTTAGCACCAACCTTCAGAGCTTGCCTTCTGAAAAGCTTGATGCTATCGTTCAGATCATCAAGAAAAGGAATTTGGCGCTATCTCAGCATGATGATGAGATAGAAGTGGACATTGATAGTGTTGATGCAGAAACACTCTGGGAACTTGATAGGTTTGTGACCAATTACAAGAAGAACTTGAGCAAGAACAAGCGGAAAGCTGAAATTGCCCTTCAAGCAAGAGCAGAAGCTGGTCATATTATTCCATCTACGGTAAGAATTTGAATTGTAAAATGTTTCTATCTTGCCCTTCTGATTTTACATTGAGGAGCATGGTTTGTGTTATCACAATTGCAGAACACGAATCCAGTTGCTGAGAAAGCACCAAAAGAAAGGAAAACAGGTGGGTTGGAAATAGGGTTATGGATTTTTTCCTGCGTTCATATGCTGGCTTGGAATGGCAGTTTGATCATATTGCACTGATGTAATCAATTATGTCAATTGAACAGATCAAACAAATGTTTCTTCTTTCCCTCCTGCTGAAGGGGAGAAGCAAGGGCAGAATGCAAGTAGGTCTAGTAGTTCAAGCAGTTCTAGTAGTGATTCTGGATCGTCTACGAGCGGTAAATTTTAATTTTATTATCTGCTTATTATCACACAATAATTTATATATTAGTTGTAGTTCTGGTAAATAAGGTTATCTTGAAAATACATCCCCTGGTTCACTTTTTCATATTTTAATTGCAGATTCTGATAGTGATAGTTCCTCTGAATATGGATCAGATGCAGGACATTCACCTGGGACTTGAATGGATTTGACCAAAGGTAGGATGCTAATAAGTTTAATCTATTTCTGGCTCTTGCTTTGTTATGTAGGCTAGTCTTGTCAAAATATGGAATAGGACAAGTTTTTAATGGTTGCATCATCTATTTCTGTGTTTTTTGGCTCCTTTAGAATTGTGTATGAAACTCTTTCAGGTTTGAATGTGTTGTTTGATGGACTCATATGGTAGTATGGTAGGAATTTTGAATTATGCTCTCTTTTCCGTGAGCATGCCTATCATCTTGAAAGGGATGCAAAGAGAGAGTTTAGGGCATATATTTGGAAGGTTATTCTCCTGTTCATCACCAATTTTGCATAGAATATTGTAATCTGATTTAAAGCGTTCATGTGGAGTATACCAGTCCCTGCAGTAGAACTGCAGTGCAATTTAGTTCAAATTTTGCTCCTGGTTTTCTCACTTTTGCCCAAATCATATGCAGAAAAATTGATTACTGATTTATCCTGCAATATGTTATTTGCTTTTTGGATTCATGTCATGTTCTCATCCTTTTCCGTATTGTTTAGGTGTCATAAGTTGTAGGAGTGTTTTTGTGGGAAGGAATGGCTTTTCTAATGAAAGATACCTATCTCATTTGTTAATTGACTTCTATCTTTCGGGTAGAATGAGGCCTAATTAGTATATTCATTTTTAAATTAGATTTATAAGGAAGCATTTGACCAGATTTTTTTCCTACTATGTATATTTGGTTAATTCTGATCATTCATTTATCCATTTCCATATTTTTCTACCATTTGAATTTGCTTCACCCAACCAATTGGTCTGGAGAGAGCATTGATGGATGCAGAAAGTTTAATCATGGATTCAATGACGTTCCAATTTAGAAGGAACCAAGTTAACCTAGTTCACAACATTATAGTCCTGGTTCTGATTTCTCTTTGTTGCAATGCCAGTGGTTAGATCCCTCTTGCATTTCTCAATTTCTTTCGTCTTTTATTCTATCGACAGTTTACGTAATTATTCAATACTTTATACCTGTTAATGTTGCTTTAAGGGACTATCTTGGCCTATAAAAGGAACCCCCGTTGGACACATATTTACCTTTTTTTAGACAACATAGCATCTTATGACCTATTCAGTCCTGTTTTGTCAAGCACCTCGCTTTAATTTCAGTCCTTTGTGAATAAGTATCTTGGTTTCGTTTATTTTTTGTTTTGCTAAGATAGTATCCGGAAGACTATTGTTACTCAAAATTTGCTTCACACTTTCCGTAGAGAGCTCATAAATATTGAGATTAAGTAGTTGGATGCTCACAATGCCAAGAACTCAGATGCCAACAATTATGGAATAAGAGCTTGAATGCAGTGCTCGTGGCAGGATTCTTGTCTGAACTATTTGTGGTTTGGTTGACCATCCAAGTTGAAATATGCACAGAGCATTTCTGCAGAACATAGATATGGGATCGTAGTTGCCTCCAATGTCCTACAAATCGGGATCCGAAACATGGTAGGTTAGCGATCCCAGATGGCTTAAACTCCTGACACCAAATTGTAACTCAAATCCCAAAATAAATACTAGTTAACTACTTGTATATGAATGTACAATTATATGTAATCTCATCTAAGAGAGAAAGCGACCTATAGGAAATGAGCCACAACCCAAAATAGCATACCAATTAAGCCTACCCCATCGCACTGTGTATTGGAAGATGTAATGTACTGTGCACCCGTTCATATACTACATGTCAGATTGACCCACGATTCACGTAATATTTGTGCAGATAAGAAATCTTAGGTTGGCGGGGGCTCTCTTCTATAAGTCTCATTTAGTTCTAAAGGGTCTGTGTTGTCACTTGAATCATCTCTCTCGAAAAATATGTGATACATTTGAGGAAGTAGAGCAGGAAACCATCTTGTAGAGTATTCAGGGAGTTTTGAATGTATTCAATTGTTTGGAATTGACAGATTTAAAACAAGGATGCAGATAGCTAAAATACTCTAGGTAAAGGTAAGATGGTTGTGACAGGTGATGATAAGTAAGTTGTATAAGAACGAGTGAGGAATGAAATATAGAAGAAAAGAAACTGAGATTTTTCATGTCTCTGAGAAGTTGAGATTCTGTTATTATTAACATGTATTTCTTGACTTGCTAAAAAAAAAATTCTAGATCTTGCGAGTTGTGATGCTAAGGTGATATGTATACACTTATACTAAACATTGCTCGAGTTTAATTGGGAAAGAATTCCAAATAACTAGAAGTGGTATATGAACTCAAAAGATTATTTTCTATGTTGGGCTTTTCCATTTAGGCCAGTTTTTGATAAGTGCCTCATTGTATGTTTCTTTTTCTATGTTTGCTGTTTAGATGTCTGGTTAAGGGATGGTAGATTGGACTGTGAATAATTAATATCTTTTTAAATTTTGCAGCATATGTTTTTTGATTGTATGGTGGCCCACTCTCCTTTACAAACATAATGATTGTTGAGAATGCTTTTGGTTCTGCTCACGACGGGCATTGTTGGAGAACCACAATTGTCTGGCTGCCTAACAGAATGCCTTCTGTTGAAATTTTGAAAGGTGCATTGACTTGGAGTTCAGTGTTGCACTCACTTGAACTTCACAGTCTATAATTTTTAAGGTGGTTCCTTTTTAAGAAGATTGGAGGGAATCTATTAGTTATGGTGGGTGGGGAGTGGTGGGTGGTGGGCAGATTTCATGTAGCAAATGTAAATTATAAAGAATTGGTGTCAATCTCAGTTATGCGAAATTTGTGCTAGGTTTTAGTCATGTCATTTCAGTATAGTTATCTTCCAGTCAAAAAGAGGGCATCCATTGCGTAGAACAGATAGAGGTTTTAAATTCTGCAGGTATCTGGCTTGAGACAGTAATTTTATATGGTGCTTGCTATGATAATAGGGATGCATGTTGTATAATGTTAGATAGCTGCTGGGGGGGAATGAACAGTAGTGTGTACAGTTTTTGCTTCACAAGGTTCGTAGTAGTGCAGACTTGGTCTCTTTTGCTTTCTCTTTTTTTTTTTCTTGGTAATGAGAAACATGTATGAGCCGGAACATTTGTCCGCTCTTTCAACCAAGACTTTGAATGCCTGCAATCACTTGTTCGTTACTAGTTGAGCTTTGACCCGAGAGTTAAATCCAAGACGGGTAAACTTATGGTTCATCTCTAGTTTAATATTGCACTTTATAGTAACATGACCAGATAAGATTGATAACTGAGCTGATCTATTCAAACTCAGGCTCAAACTTGGAGATAATACTGCACTTATAGCAACATAATTAGATTGAGCTGATAATTGAGTTGAATTATTCAAACTTGGGCTCGACTTGGATAAAATTTGATTCAAGTTATAAAGACAACTTGAACAATTTTTTAGTTTTGCTTAAAAAACCAAGTCCCAGAAATTCAACTTAAACTTGCAAAATTAGACTAATTTATATATAAAATAATTAAGTTCTAATTGTTCTGGACTTAGCTCAAGTTTGACTTATTTTTTTAGCGAATCAAATTTGAATAATTTTTTAAACTTGTTTAAAAAAAAAAAAATTTGATAGATTCAACTTGAGCACTAAATTATCAGCCCTATAACCAGAGATCCCTGTACAAATTAAACAATCTAGCAATACCAATTACCATAAACACCCACTTAATGGAAGCATTGCTTTAGCGGGCAAGCACTTGTCCTTGGACATACTTACATCCTCATTACAGGCAGTAGAAACCAATCTGCATGGATGAACAAAGTTCTTTCTGTTTTGCAGACTACACTGGTAAGTCACATAGGTCAATGTCGTCAGCACATCAATAGCATGTGCACACAGATGACAATGTATCATGTGTTTAAAAGACCAACCATGATGGAAAGAATCATCATACTTCAATAGATTGTTCATAGGTGAATTGCTCGGTAACATCACCCACATTATTAACAAAAGTATTTTGGCTCAGATAGACCTAATCTGCTGGCATTATCAGTACAAGTATTTAAACCCTGTTAAACTTAACTTTGCTGGAAACAGCTAAACCCCAATGTCTCTGGCCGCATAACACGCGACAAAAACAAAACATGGTAAAAGTGCAAAATTGTGATGGGTTCTTAATAACGGGAAGAGAGTACCCCCAATAGATAAACTTTAATTAACTTTGGTTTGCAAACTTGAGTCCCTTCTCAATAGAAGATTTCAGCTCGGGCTGGAGAGCTTCCAATCCTTCTTTTTCAAAATCTGAAAGCGGGCCCAACCCGAAGACTTCCTCCACACCATTCTTCCCGAGCTTCACCTGCAAGTCATGGATACAGTGATCACTTTAGAACAGTCTTCAGCAAACCTTATCATCCATATTTTCATCTTTCAAATGTGTGGCTTTAGAACAATAAAATCAGCATTCAGAACGCATGAATTTTCTCATTAAACCCATTTTCCCTCCATTAAATAAATAAATTCAATCATCAAAATCATGCATTGGTGTTTTATATTTATCACATCAGAGACACATACGCAGAAACAGAAACAGAAACCGAAACCTCCAATGAAGGATTTTCACAGCAAATAAAAAGCACCCCACCCCATTCAATCTAAGTCATCAAGCACTTAAGGAATTCAACTACAATAAGCCAAGCACAGTTGCAGCTACATGCTCGTGCCATTCACAGAAAGGATGGGAATTAGATGAACTTTGCATACTGTCTTCTTTAACCCAACAATAGATTTTAGATTTAATCCTCCTTAGACGGGAAGGATCACATTTCCAACTGGGGAATCCTTGACAAGATTATCCCAGCAAAAATATTTAGTGTTAATAACACATGATTACATAAATGCTTATGCTTAATGAAATTGATTAACAGACCGATTTATAATGAGAATTGTAAATAATGGTTTCCAAGTCTGCCACTTTGGGTTAAGCTCATAATATTCAAGAAGTTCCTGACATTTAACAATACAATGGCTTCACTTGTAGCATTTTGAACTTCGCTAATGTTTTCACACTCAAACACCAAAACTTTCTTGGGAAAAAAGAAGGACGAGATGTACACAAATGACAAACACAATATTCAGAGAAATACATAAGATTGACTGACTATGCAAACTCTGCTAGAATTATCATAGTCAAGTTGATGTACATTACCTTAGATGCAAAGAAAGGTAGTTCAGTGATACTTGACTGCACAAATGAACATTCTACGACATCTGGAACACCATTGAGTCCTTTCAAGCAAGCATCAGCAAATATGGCCCCAGCATAGCTGCAGGGAACACAGAAGATTAGCCAGAAACTTTAGTACGAAAACATTTGAACCTGTAGCTTTTAAACATACAAGTATACAACTTACATAACATAATAATTGAAAGGGAGGTGTATACAGTGAGAAAAACAGGCAAAGCACACACCCTTTAACATTTACACCATCATTGATTATTGTTGCCTAGTTACGAGTTTATGCCAAGAAATGGCCATGTAACAATGCTTCGCACCACATGAATACAACCACCTAACACCTCCAAGAAAAGCTAAAACATACGAAGGAACTAAAAAATTGACAAATTTTGTGGGAATCCAGATATGAATACCAACTTCTTAGTTGTTGAAATGATGACAGCTAAACATGCTTCAAAGGTACCCACCACTTTTATCATCTGCATATAATGCTTAATCTAATTCCACGAGTCAGAAAGTTGAAACATATCAAAGTAAAATGAAAGTATATACCCAGCTTTTAACTCTTATCTGACCACACTTTCGCTCGTCTGGTTAAACAGTTCTCATGCACTAACAAATACATTTTCCAGTCCAGGCAATGCCACCAAACATGAACTCCTCTAATGAGGTGCGCTGAGAATTCAACTCCAAGCATTGAAAAGCAGATTCAGATGGGCATTTTTAATGAAATTTTGGATCTCAAAATAAGAACTCTCTTGTCAAACTGTCCATACTCCATTTTAACATACCACCATTAAGTATCAAAATCCAAATTTTCCAAGTCATCCATCAAAAAGTACATCACTGTATCTCTCACCATTAAGACATCCAAACTTAATTTTGTCCAGAGTGGTGAAAAATCCATAAAAATGTAATGTAACAACTCAAACTTACGCCATTGATAGTGTGGCTGAACCCTTTCCAGCCTTTGCTTCCACTACTTCCGTCCCACCATCTTGTGTCCGTTTGGTGAGAGCCTTAATGTCTTCATCAGGCAAATTGGCTTTTGGTGTAGCCTATTAGAATTCAGTACACAAATCAACACACAGAAGGGTATGAAATGATAAGTTTCCACTAATACCAAATGTCAGAATTTGAACAAATCATCTTAAAAGAAAGTAAGGTAGTACTTGTGAAAACAATGGAAGAATAGTGATCCCAGCATGTCCACCAACAACAGGAACATTGACCCCTGGAACAGAGAAGCAGATAATTAAAGTGAACCAAATAAACACCAGACAACAGGAACTATTCGCTTGAACTTAAGAAACAGGACAAGGAGTTCCAATCGGGAAAACAGGTTATGAGGCATACCCGCAACATTGACCTTAGCCTTTCCAGCATAGAAAGTCTTAGCTCTAACCACATCAAGAGTGGTTACACCAAACAGTTTCTTCTCATCATATGTCCCTGCTTTCTTGAAGATCTCAGCAGCAATGGGGACGGTGGAGTTCACAGGGTTGCTAATCATGTTAACCAGTGCCTGTTTTCCCACAGAAATCACAAACTCAATTGATCAGGATAATACATCTAGCATTATCATTAAAAGCTGCTAGATACTAAACTACACTACAATAAAACCTGTAACTAAAGTGATCGGGAAAGAAAGGCACTTACATTAGGGCAATACTTGGCAATTGCGGTGCAAAGGGACTTCACAATGCCAGCATTGATGTTGAAGAGATCATCACGGGTCATACCAGGCTTTCTTGGCACACCAGCTGGAATGATGACAACATCACATCCTTCTAGGGCTTGCCCGAGCTGTTCTTCGCCCATGTACCCAGCCACCTAACAAGCACATAGATTTGTGAATAAAATGAATTGAAGTCCAATATACATTTGTGCATACAAACAGTATCTGTACAGCACTCTCAAGTTTAGTCAAATGAGTTTGACCATAATCAGAGAGAGAGAGAAACAGAGAGAATACAATGAAGAACTGAGCTACAAAAACCGAAGAGAAATCAAAATACTACTACAAAAAAAAAAATACTAAATGAGGAATTGAGTTAAATCAACCCACTATGACGAGATCAAAAAACCTTCGAAGATGAAGATCAACAGGATCACTATATGACAAATGAAAACACCAGGCAGGAGTTTAGATACGTAATGGAGCTCAATCCAACAGTTATAGGTCAAAAACCATAGAAATGAGTAGATAAACAAAATGAAACTAAAGCAGTCCAAAACAAAATTCAAGGTATAGAACTATAGCCAGAGTCAAAGGGGAAAACAGAAGGGTTTAAGAAAGGGATTACCTCAGATCTAGTGTTGATGTGGCTGACATCTGCGGCAACACCGGGTGTGCCGGCGATATCATAGAGGGAAAGCTTAGAAACCAAAGGGTTGAGCTTCATGAGTAGGGCCAGTGGCTGTCCGATCCCTCCGGCAGCACCCAAAACGGCGACCTTCCTTTCGGGATGGGACTCCGATGCGTATCCACGGCGAAGTATGTAAGATGATGATGACGATGAAGCGGTGGAGCTTCTTCTGAGCACGGATCTCAACATCGCGGCCTTCATGCTCTCGAGAGAGAAAGCTCAGACGAAGAAAATGAGAGGAGAGAAAAAGAAAGAGAGGTGAACGTTCTACGGAGGAAGAGATGTGATTAATAGTGGGTTGTGGGTATCGATGTGTACGTCTTCTTTATAGAGAAAGATTACTTTATTAGCGATTTTTCCAACTTTTTTTTTAATTTCACTTTACGCCCCCGAAAGATTTATGCTTTTTATTTTAAACCCCAAAAGATAAAATTTTTTACATTACACCTCCTATATATTAAAAATAGAAAAATTTGTGGGGAGGTACATTTTTTGAAAATATTCCTAAAAAAATCTATCACCCAAATCTTTAAGTTAGTAAGTACAGTTTTTATAAATCATTTGGTAGCTAAATACATATTTTCAAATTTTTATATTTTGGTAATACCTGAATGTCCTTACTTATTTTATGTAATATATTTTTTTTCTTTTTTTGATTATGTTTTTATTGACTGACTGGTTTCTTATTTTAATGGGCAATTAATCATTTAAATTTTAAAAAAATTATAAAAATATATTTGATAATTAACGTCTTTGATGCATATTGATTAAACCTGTACTCATTTTTTTTCATATCTTCATTTTTTATATTTATCTTTTTCAAACATGCACAGATACCCATTATCGGTATTTTAAAAGAGGGGTTATCAATATTCTGGTATTTGATGTCACATTATTTTAAAATTACGTCTTTTTTTTATTTCACACTATTTTTTAATTATGACATACTATTTTTAAAATTATTTCACCCTTTGGTGTCACATAATTTTTAAAATTATATAATTCTTTGATGTCACATTATTTTTTTAAGTATGTCACACTATTTTTTAATTATGTCACTCTTTAATGTGTAAATTCACTATTTGATGTCTATTTTTTATGTCACACTATTTCTTAATTATATCACTCTTTTGTTTGCAAGCATAAAGTCAGGAGATTTTTGAATTTTTTAGGGATTTGTGAGTTAATAAATAAGAAATTTCTAGGAAAATTATACCATTTTAATATAAAAAGTAGTTGCTCTTGAAATCTAAATAATTTTTTTTTATCATGGAAAGAATTTCAGTTGCACATTTTTATGGAACGATTGCATCAATTTAAAAGTTTTCTCCTTAAATCTTGCATAAACATTATGTGTTTGAAGGAGTTCGAATAAAATTCCGTTGAAATAACAACTCAGATAATAAATTTAATTTTATTTCTTAATTCGATTTAACTAATTCAATAAATAGATAATTAATGGTATTAGAGTTCTTTTAATCTGAAATTTTCTTCTTGACAAAATAATTTGGTGACTAGACTTTTTGACAAATAAGTTATTAAAAGTGTACCGACCACAAATATCCCTTAAAAATATTATAATATAGAATTTCCATTACCTTTTGTTGTTTATTCTATTATATTGACAATGAGGTAAATTTTGACAAAATAAACAACGAATAACCACATTATAACACTTTTAATACATTCTAAAAAATATAATCCCTATTTTTTTTCAAAAAAGAGGAGGATGAAATTTGTAAGGAGCTCAAGTATGAATTTACTAAGCAAGTTTTACAAGGAAAACAAAAGCATCGTTTAGCTTTTGGTTATAATGTTGACTGAAACTGAAGGTTACTGATTTTACCTGAATAAACTGATACGTTTGATAATGTAGTTGTTTTTGTGTTTTTAAAAAATATAAAATATATATAATAATTTCTGGTGATAGAAATTAAAAAGTATAAAACATATTCAATAGTTATTTATATTTAAAATATTATAAAAACAAACCGCAAACCCAACATCTAATCCCACCGAAATCCACTACCCAACCTCAACAAAAAATAATAAAATAGAGACGAGCAAGGGAGAGAGAGAGGGGCACAAAGAGGCGTTAGAAAAAGAAGAGAAAAAACCCTTCAATGTTGAATTTAAATACTTCCAAGAATAAACCACAATTTTTGCAACTAAGAGGGATCGATGGGTCCCAAGGTTCCCTTCCGCCTATTGTCTGTTTCCATTTTTCCTTGTGTTTAAAAGCAGCAAATTTCTGTATATAGATTTTTTGGATTTGTTTTCAAAACATGGTAGATAAAAAAAATGAAATTATACACACAAACGTGTATACATATATATTTTTTTGGGCAAAAAATGAAAATTAAAAAATAAATGGTTTCCAAAAGCAACCAACCTTTTTTTTTTTTTTTTTGCAGGGAAAAAAAAGTATGGGGGACAATCAGAAATGGAATAACAAAAAAGGTATAGGGGAAGGAAGCCACCGGTAAGCCCTCCAGAGGGGACTAGACGAAGGAGTAACGACATATTTTCTGATACATTACAAGATGTTAAAATTATAATTTACAAATATTCATTTCAATATCAGCCTGCCTTAATCCCTGAACTCCCACAACATTTAGACTCGTGCTCAACAGCTTTTCCGAAGATGAATGCTCAGTACATGACTAGCCGAAGGCTCTCCTTGGCTGTGATCTAACACACAAAAAATCAATTCCATCTTCATTGAAAGCTGATGGGAAAATGCCAACTTAACATGCAAAACGATAAACTCAAGCTAACCTTCACAAGTATATCAAAGAATTTCAGGCGTTTGAACTTCACAATCTGAAAACCGAGCCCGCTCGACACTAGTTAACAAATTGATTCAGCTGGTTGCCCCTGGGTTCTCCTTATCCAGTCTAGAATATCTGAACAATCTTCACGCCTGATGAATTGCCTTCACAATGCAAAGAGTCAATTTAGCCTTTTCACTTTTGAGTTAAATAATATGGCCACATGTTCATCATAGCCAAATGCATACCTATTTTTAGTTCGATAAACCTTTAGTTCTGAAACTTCTCGGGTGTTTGATATATCTTTCTTCATAGTTAGTAATTCAGGCACCATCAAATTCCCAGCTTGTTGATGGTATGCATCACTTATGAAGCTGAGAACTGTTTCCTGCGAAAGTTGCACTATTCCAAGATAAACCCAAGAGGAAGTAATTAACTACTTTGCTGTGAGCATATGGTACTGCCTCCCAGGAGCTTAAATTGAGTGACTTCTGCAAAAATCACTTTCAATTGAAAAATGCCCTCGACACAATGAAATGAATGATTTTCAGGCCAATGCCTCACTGGAGGCTTAAAATGCTTAGTTTATTTAGATTATTGCCTAGATCGGTGTTCAGTGCTCTTCATAATGCTCGTCCAAAGGCCTAGGAGAGGTAATGCCTGGTTGGCAGTCTACATCTAACATATAGCAAGAAAAGTTGGCATTACAAATATGCTTAGCCAGCCTCCTTTTTTTTCGTCTTGCCTAGCTAACCTCACTGTTAGGATTAAGCTTCATCAAGTTCTTTAAAAAATGCTAATAAAGCAACAAAAATAAAACAGTCGCAATCTTGCACCATTTGTCTTGAACATCCACGTTAACATCGTGTCGTTTCGTTCTGACTCAATGCAAACAAGCATGTGTACTCATGTGACAAATGCCCTGACACAAAAACACAAAGATATGCACAGCCACTCAAAGAAACCAAAATGACATACCAAGGGTCTGGAAGCATTTATCCAGTGATAAATGTGCTCATTACGAAACCAGGTCATTTGCCTTTTTGCAAAGTTTCTGCATGACAAGATATTAATCACTGGGTTATAACTCTATGAGAAAAGCATCACAAAGCCCTGGTGGAAACTGAGTACCCAGTTGGCAAAGAAAGAGATGAGCTATTATTCAAATTGCTAATTCAGATATTTGAATTTAGATTATGGCCTACAGTGTGCTTAGACTGGGTTATGACAAGGTCAGTTAACTAGCATTTCAACAATTGGCTCGTGCACGTATAGTTCAATAGCAAAGCCACTTTCGATACTGTTTCAATACGATGAGCAGCATTTGGAAAATGAATCATCACTTTTGGGACTAATACCCCTGGGTCCAACTAGGAATTATCAACTTAACTCTCATGATTAACAGGCATAATTACAAAGGAAATGGTAGTTCACCTTCCTTTCACAAGTGGGTTTATATAAACCATATAACCAACTTGATGAGTATTTTGAGTGTGCTCTATAATCTTTCACAATAAGGAGTGGCTTTCGGCCTAAGTTAACAAGCCTTAAATCTCACTGTAGGTTGAGTGAAGCTTTATGCCAAACAGACTTTTGGCTTCAGCTGATGATAAAAGTTGACAATTACATGTTAAACACAATAAAGCCTAATCATAAAACATGGGACCAGGAACATATACCATACAAAAAATGCTCAAAATTACCTAGACGCTTTCTGAAATTCAGATAAGAAGGCATAAAAGTCGCTCGTAGAACTCCAACCCCCTTGCTCTCTACACTTCAGTAGGTACTCCATGGCCTGAAATATGTCCTATAACTATCAAAATACAATGACATCTTCAAGATTTTCTAAACACAATTCAAATGAATCACAATATACAGAAAATCTTGAAAAAGGCCTTGCTCAATGTGAGGACTGGAAGATGATGGCACCTAAAAATCATGTTACAAACAAATTTCACACGAGTTTCCACATGAAGTTAGATTACAAGAGAACCTAATGCAAGATCTCGTAATCGAATGCAGCTAAGTAAAGCTACCCAACTACTTGATACATCTAGTCGCTAAAGTGTAACATCACTCTAAGCAAACAAATCTGGCAGTACATTATATCAACCCATGTCAGTTTTGGCATTTCCATCAAAGTGGACTGTCTCAATATTTCAGTCTACGCTCGCATATACAGACCATCTTAATTAGTTTCTGTCACATTTTTACCATTTCATTCTACATTGCAGTCTCCCAATGTGCTCATCCCAATTTTTTCCATCCTTCTCTTACCACACATAAATCTTACATTTTGCACTTATGCCTCACCAGTTTTATCCATAAACGTTTCTATTATGATATCCTATACAGGTACCTGGACAAATAATACCTCCTAGAATTCCAGTTGAAATTTGTATTACGGCCTTATAGGTGGGTTCCACAATACTACTGTTCCATCTTGTGCCTTTATTGGGAAGTTAAATTTATCTTTCTGTGTGTTACTGTGATTGGGGAGGGGTAGAAAAAGAGGGTGGGGCGGCGGGATGGCAGGGGGAACATGGTCTCTCTAATTTTCTCCAATACCATTTCACAAGACAAGGGGTACCATTTGGTCAACCTCTGCCACTTTCTACTTCCAAGGTTGATTGTTCAGAAACAGGACAAGGTCACCGTGAAATGCGGATCAAACTGCATACAGTTACACATAATGACAGCCTCAAAACCAATCTACTCCAATTGTATCAATTTGGTTCATGTAACAAAGCATTCTCCCGCTTACCGAAAAACATAGCATTCTCCTGTTTATTGAAAAGTAACAAAACTAGCATATATCTCCCTTGCATATTGAAAACTGCTATACGTCTGCTTTGAGATTGACAATGAATATACTTCTATAAATCCTGAACCAGTGTTCTGATCAGAAACTCTACAGACAGAGGTACGAATTTCACCAACATCCAAAAGTAACAATGCCGATTACATCTTACTACTCAGGGAAAACTCCTACACATACTAGCCATTCTCAGCCCCGAGTATCTGACTCTCTGACTTGCTCCATATTTCTGAACTTTTGAATTCTTTCAACATGACCACAAAAACAAAATATCAACATGAAATGCAGGGCAAAAATTGTTTTCTTGCCTTCATTCTTACAAGTTGAACATTGATCATGCTACAAATATTCCTGTGCATACACTTGTGAGCAAGGTGACATAAACAAATTCCAGTCAGGTACTTCTCAAAACTGCAACAGCTTTGGGCACAAGGATTCCTTGTTCACTTATTGAGTTTTATGCATCAATGTCACATTTTTATTTGAATTTAGTATCTACTGCAAATATAAGCAACGAAAAAGAGTAAATAATGCAGTAAAAGCACTGTCTACCACTTAATTATTGCAATTAATTTTTTGGAGAAAATTGTTAGCACTACCCTATTCTAGGGTTACTAGGGCAAAAGGACATAAAGTAAATACACAAATTATAATCCGCAAACCATGAAATAGATGGCTACATGATACACAGAAGGGAACAATAAAGAGTCCAAGGCATACTTGTCTGTAACCAATAGCTCGAGTTGCAGAATTGGTGTTTGGCAGAAGTCCAAGATCCAGAAGCCATCTTACCTCTGACAATATTCCATCAGCTCCTAAAAGCAACAGCCATCAGTACATAAGAAACAGTATAAATTTGTAAGTTTCTACTGTTAATATCAACTATCAATGTAAAGTCAACTAGATGTTGATAACAGAACTATAAGTTACTATCCAAACTGAACATTAGACTATCAACGATAATGAAAAACCTCATTTTCCACTGTCGTGCATACTGACCAACAGAATACATAGAGGAAAAAACCCGAAACTCAGCCTTGAACAACTCTAACAACAGGAAACCAAGTAAACATACCATGCCAAGCTCTTGAATAAGCTACTGGGAAACGAGCAGGCTTAAGAAATCCAAAATAACTCAATATAGAAGTCAACCAATATCCACGAACTCTTTCCACATAAATTAAAGTTCTGTACTTCCACAAAACATATTGATTGCGATTCAGGGATAGAAAAAAATATCATAGTTTATGAGCCACATCCAAAATTGGGTACAGCATTCAAAAACTGTGATACAGAGAGAATTTGAGATAGAAAGAATTAATTGCGAGAGTATGGAGATTGGTACAGTTCTACCGATACCAATAATTTATCAGGATCATAGAAATTTGAGAATTAAAACATGAGGTTTGATTTGGACTTAAGGCTTTAATGATGAAGTTTGAAACAACTGATGAATGATATTCGAAGTGCAGTAAGACATGTTCCTTAAGAAGTAAAGGCTGGTCCCCCCATGAACTGGCAATGAATCCTTATTTAAAACCTAGTTAAATGGGTGCTACTGTCTTGCGTAGAAAAAAAGCAACTTAAAATAATTAAATGCAAAATGATAAGGAAATTTTGACAGGATAGGAGCATAATTCAAAATTGGTCATAAATAAGAATATAACACCAGGAACATAAAGAATTGTCCAACTATAAACCATAAAGATTCAACACATTAGCTGGATGATTTAAGACAAAGGAGAAACATTGTAGTTTTTTTCTTTCTTTTTTTTTTATTTGAGCTCACCTTGCCATCATTGTGATCTCTAAAGGACAGAAAAAAAAGAAAGGGGATGAAAAAATATATGTACCATGACATTGTTTACCTGAAAGCATATCTTCACACCGGAAATCAATTGATCTGTAGAGATCCAGTCTTTGGCTTGAAAGGAAAAAACAAATGAACTCATAGTCCAAATCCTTTGATTTACTCCCCTGAATTCCATCAGCAGAAGATTTGATGCCAAGAGAACATTCTGCCATGTGTGAATCGGTTTGTTCCCTAAAATGATCATACGGTACTTGAAATGCTGATGGAGGTGATCCACTAGACTGCAAATTCGAAACAAACATCAATAAGAAATGGATATACCTACTTGAAACTGCTTTTGGATTACTTTCACCATTTGGAGAAAGAAACAATTGAGAAGGCCATTATATAACATGTTTTCTTATGTAGGTGCAGAGGGGCCCACAGCCAGTCCCAGGTGTAAATCGAAAAGAAAGGGCCATTGGAGAATGCAAGGTCTGAGTTAAAGCATACTATATTTTGGAAAGCAATGTTGCCTTAGTTCATTTCTAATTTTTTTCCCAGTAAGCATAATTGTTACAATTTAGATCCATGTTGCAGATAGTTTGCACAATATATACATGTTTATAAAGGCAGAAGGAGATGGGATGTCAGAGACCATCAATTTATCCAGAGACGTCAAAAACTGACCTTGATGATTTCAAGCCTGCGACGTAAACGATACCAATCATTGGCAGCCAAAAACTGAGCACTTGGATCACCAGATTTGATCACCAACTGGACAGCTGCCTCCCACTCGTCATTTCTCTGCAATTCTGCAAGCTCTGAATAAACTTCAGAGGTAATCTCTGGAGAGGCTTTTGGAACATCTGGCTTCCCATATATGAACCTTGCATATGGAGAAAGAAATTAAGGCCTTCATGTGCCAAGTAAATTTGGTTTTTAAGTTAATAACCTACACAAGGCAATCCAATCATGGGCAAATAACTAGAAGAGTTTATGCACACATACAACTCTTTGCGTTGGAAATTAAAAAAAGGGTTGTCTCTATTAAACTTCAGCTACAATCTACATGAAAGTAACTTGATTTTGGGTAGTCATTTAAGGGTGTCTAGAAACATCAATGCAACCACTTGCCCATCCAGATAGTCTTTACATCGCTTTACATTTTATATATTCACAGTTCCTGTAGGTCAGAGCTTTCAGGTGATAATTCCTTTAGGAGAACATTTTAAACATCAGTTTTCCATACAAAAGCGAGTTAAAATGTGAACCTAATTCAATTACTATCAACTGAGAAATAAGTTTTGGAATCTACTTTGAAAGATGAAAAAACAGAACTGGTAAAAGGTTAGGTCTTCTCCACTTAGATTAGGAAATGCAGAATATAATTTACAGCTCACAGATTCATAACCTGGAATCCCCCAAATCATTCAACACAAATGGTATGCCTTGATATATGCTAGAATTCATATTTAGAGTGTGGAAAGTGCCCCAAGGTTGAATTGATGCAAATAATAACAATAACCCATTACAAAAGGTTGCGCACACGAGAAAAAAATAGTGATTATGAACTTACGACAGTGGCCTCAGGAAATACAGCTAACTCTAAATACCTTCACACCTCAGCCAGTCATTACTTCTCCTACCTTTTTAACTACTTGCATAAATATTTGAAGTTCCCTTATCATAAGGAAACGCAGATACATACCATCTTAAGTACAATCCAGTCCCACCAGTAACTATTGGTACACGGCCAGCTTTGAGAATATCTCTAGTAGCTTGCCTTGCATCCTCAAAAAATTGTCCGACTGAATATTCTGATTGTGAACAGAATGTTTAAGCTTTACATCAACTGGTAAAGCATGAAAATTTGAGAAAGAAATCTTAAAAATTGATTAAATTCTAATATTTTACAGTCAATTACTGAAAATACTGTTAACTCGTAGCACAAAAATGGATGCAACAGAACAATTCTATGCATATGTGGTTTTTATTTTTGATTATCTGCGAAGAGTGGCTGATGCATTCAACACACAGAGCCTCAGAAAATCTTTAAAAAAGCCCATAAACCCTAATTGCGATATTATGGTTTTCTTCTCCTTGTGATATGTCAATGAAATTTTGTACCTATTAATTACTATGTAAGTTCCCTGAAGATATTAATATATTGCATAATGTCAAGGACGATATTGGTAGAAGTCAAGGTTTTATTGCAGACATGGAACTATTGATACTTATTAAACTTCTCTCCAAAGAATGACCCTATGGCCCAGAATAAGCATACAAGGTAAGCAAGATAGGTATATCTAAAATTAAAGCATGCAAGCATTTCACCTCTTGTGCATCACTAGAAAAAAGCCTAAGGCCTCTGTCTCGTGGCTTGAACAAATTAGTTTCAGAGGTTCATTCATTGTTTGTGCACCTATCATGGTTTTTTTTTTTTTTTGGGGGGGGGGGGGGGAGGGGAGGGGGACTTGAACTCTTGACCTTTTTTTTATCAAGAAACTCTTGACCTCAAGAAGGCAAAAGTCTTTACAAAACAAGGAGTATCATTAGCATTTTGCTCCAGCAGTAGATTTTACAGTGAAATACAATTAAGGTACCTACTTCCTACAATATGGTCAAGAAGGTAATATACCTTCAGAAGGATGCAATATATCAATTAAATGGTGAGGGACTTCCTGCAAAAAGGATGGAAAATTAACACAACACTATGAACATGCCAAAAAATAACAAAACAGGAAGTCGCATTCTATTTACAAATTTAGCCGAGCCAAAATAAAATAGACAGCAAAACTCATTTACAGTGCTGATAAAATCTTCATCACAATGCAAATTATCTTATTCAACTGATATCGGCATTTATCTACTGTTAGCAAAAGAAGGTAAGAATATAAGAAGCATGGAACTTTCCTCTATCTCCCGTCAAAGTTTGCATATCTCCGTCCTTCCAAAATCTAGAGTTTGGCCCCTCAAAATGGTTGAGCATAGGACAACATCACATGCAGAGATATATTTGCATCTTTGTTCCATCCCTACCTTTGCAATACGCCAATACCTAGTTACTCAAAAAGTGGTTTAATCTTTGCAGTACCCTTGAGATCAATGACTTAGTTGGTTGAAACTCTTTATAGAATCACATTTCATTGATTAATAATCAAATTGTGGAAATAAAAAACTAAGGCTCTCCAATATTTTTTTTTCATTTGAGAAAAATAGCACATAGATCTGCTAAACATTTGGTCCTTTATTGTTCTATTACCTCCTGTTGTTAGAAGTGTAGAGGAAAGTATTCTGGGTGTACATTGAGACGTTGACATTGTATTGGATTTAAGGTTTCTTGATTTCCAAGGCACTAATGACTCAGAGAAGTACCACAATTTTTAATCACATACAGAGAGATGTCACATTGCTTGCTTTTGTTCCAACATTTTGATCCGAGTATGCTCCATGATCTCAGACTCCAACATTTATCACAATTCAATAGGGCATTATTTTTCCAACGAGCAGATACTTGGGTCCCTTCTTGGATATCCTCAGATTAAAGACACAGACACTGCTGCTTGCTCCTTGGGACATTCAAGGCATTGGGAACTCTTTGGTTTTAAAGACATGGTGGAAGTGTTTAGCTCAGCTAAACAAGGAGCAATCACAACTAAAATTCTTTCCCATAAGCAGAACAACATTACTTCTGCGGAGAAAAGATGTCAGAAACCACTCACTAAAAACATGCTTACATAATATGAAGATACAAGAGAATATATATGAAACAGCAGAAGAGCAGTAAACATATGACCACGGATCATATTTTGATGTCAGAGAAGTATGAATAAACAACTAAATTTTAAACAGTCAGTCGCCTGTGCTCCAATGTACCTGTCTTTCGCTCAAAGTGGGCTTAGCGGACCCGACATCAAGCCCTTGGTACACCTGTAACACAAAACATACTAAATCAATTCATTGTCGTCAATATGTCACCTTACACCGTAAATTTTGATGTTAACATGTTCCACTTTCCATAACACTCACATTCTTTGAAACTATAAACTGAATCAAGCTATTAATTCATTATTATTAGCTAAATTCCGACTGAATTTGTCTTCGGATTTCCATTTCGTTGTTCTCATTACATTCGGTTTTCTGGATAACCAAAAAATAGACAAATAGGAAATAGTAATACAGCAACCATTGATTTCGCTATAAACTGAGAAATCTCTCCAAACCTGGACAGAGTCAGCACTGATAATTTCTCCATTAAGCCGCTTCGCGAGCTCTAGAGCTAGCCTGCTTTTCCCGGCACCGGTGGGCCCGGATACCACAATGACCTTCTCCTTCTTATCTTTCCTCGCCGCAGCGGAGGTGGAGCAGGAGGAAGCGAAAGGTCTCCGGCGGGGGAAAGTCAGTGCGGACGGTTTAAGGAGGAGCGTCTCCGCCGTGTACGGGAGGCGCAGGCAACACATACGAACTCCTCCGACACTCCGAATCATTTTCTCCGGATAGTGGAATACAAAGTGGCTGAACAAAATAAAATCAGGCAAGCTCCAAAAAATCTTCAAATGTTTGGACTAAATAGCAAATTCTCTCTCTCTCTCTCTCTCTCTCTCTCTCCAATTCAACACAATCACGTGTCCTCAAGACCGAACTTATCTCAAAAATTTGATCTCGAATGTGAACTCGTTATTTAAGTTAAATTAAAAGATAATAATTTATTTTTCGTAATTCATAATTTTAGTTTGGGTTAATCTCAACTTGTAATTGAAAAGATTACTCAAATTTTAATTTGTACTCTTAAAGTTTAAAAATATTAATTTATATCTTAAAAGACATAAATTCGTATGAATGTACATCTGAGATTAACTTCATCTATTTTGTCGTTAAAAAGTTTGGGCTAATTATAAATTGTACCTTTCAAAGTTTAAATATTTCATATTTATGATACAAATTCATCCATTAATGTTCGTTAAATAATTTTTTTTGTCTACACTTAGACATAAATATTTTGTTTGTCCGATCAAATTAAAGTTAGATACGAATAACACAATTGTAGACAAAAAATAAGTATTTTTTTTTATTTTAAAAAATATTAAATAGTATTATATGAATTGTCATAAATGTGGAATATACGACACAGTGCAATTGACTCAACATAAAAATAATTTTTATGTTAATTTTTTTTTATATTGACTTGAACACGACACGAAAATGTTATGACACAATACAATTGGAAGCTATTTAATGAGCATTAATAGATATAATTCTTTTTGAATCATAAATGTAAAATATTTAAACTTTAAAGGATGTAATTTATAATTAATTCAAACTTTTTTAACGGCAAAATAGATAACAGTTAATTTCAGATACATATTGATACGTATTTATATCTTTCAAGTGATAAATTAATATTTTTAAACTTTGAAGGTGTTAATTGAGATTTAAGTGATCTAAATTTCAAATGATTTAAAGTTTAATTTTAATACTATAAACTTGCCCATTTATTGAGAAAAACTTATATTAATTATATTTGTATTTTTTTCCCTCAAGTTCACTCAAACTCTCCTAAATTGTCAAATAATAAAAGAAGAGAAACAAACTTTGAGAGGTAGCCAGGTTAATTTGATTGACATGCTTATGATCATTTGGTTTTGAAACTTTTAATTCTATTTTTTTTTTATTGCAGGATATGTAAGGTTGCCGATTCAATTATAAACATCATTCCCTTTTATTAGTAAGATTGTTTGCTTGTCACATAGATCGTCTTTGGCTCGTCTCCTTCCATGATACGCACTTGATTGTAGTCCGATCGTATATCTAACTTCGAAAACTATCTCGCATTTATTGATTAGGACCAAAAGTATGCAATCAAAGTAGATACTTTTGAATCAAAAGTTTCAAACATCTTGGAAATAATGGAAAGATTATGTGGGACAAATAAACATCAATAAAATTACTAAACATCGCCAAATTACAGCAGAGAGAGAACATTAGCGATAAAATTTCCGTAGCACTTGAGCTTTATAAGTTTGAATCGTGAAAATAATCTCTCCACACGGGCATAAATTACAGACGTTTTGTCATTCCCAAACCTTACCCAATTATCAAAATCCTAGAAATATGGTTATACATACAGTTTATAGTGAATGTAAAGGCAAGCTGTCTACTAGAGAGCAGAATTCACCAAGAGTCCCTGATACCTTTTTTTTTGGAGAGTCTCTGATACCTGGGATGAGATTTTGTATGCAAATTTGTAACAGGCTTATCCTCAAGAGAACAAACCTGATTTAGTGCCCTTACTTACCATGTTAAAGGAGGCATATCTGTCTATTCACATACCTGAAAATTTGGCAAATTTTAATTACAAAATGAAAAATACATAAAATATAGAAGACCACTTCAAAGTGATTGAAGAAAGATGAGAGCATTATTGCCAAATATGTGGTGCAAGGTTTCTTGTACCACAGAGCCCTGCAGTAGTAGATACCTGCAACAATAACAGCACTACAATAACCAACAGAAAGGTTCGGGCAAGGGGAAAGCTGCGATGATTGGACAGATAAAACATTGCATAAGCATCAAGATGGAAAATATTATTCCATAATATCAACTATTGTTGCTTGTAATACCCAATATAATGCCTTCCATGTTCTGCAGAAACAGGAAAATTATTGTGAGCATTATTTAACTAATGCAAAAGCTTCCTTAAAAGTCGAATACAGGAAATAATTCCCATCTCTGAATAGGTTCATCTTTCTACATTCATCTGCACATGCAAAGCGGCTGCATAACCAGCTTGGGTGCATAATTATCTACAGACAATCTAAGCAGTTATAGAAGCTCCCATTCTGAGTCGCATAAATCATGAGTTGCTGGTTTCTTTGGCTCAAAAGAAGAAACGGGGATGGAGGATAAAAGATTTTGTGGTGCTTGCTGGCTGGACTCTATATCAATGTCTCCATACCAAATTCCAAAATGCTCGTACTCCTTTGACAACCTCTTTCTCGAAGCAAAAGCATCTTGTATAATTTTCTAGTGGCAAGAAACAAAATACTTAGCCATGACATAAAGAGTTAAGTGTACTATGTTATTGAATGATGCACAGAAATCGCTGATGAAAATGCTATTATGGAAAGAATGCACAAAACAAAGATAGTTGGGCATGCATATCCAGCCTACTTTACAAAAATGTTACTGCTTTTAGGGAAGGATAGTTTTTTCTACTAATGCCTGAGTAAAATTAAAGAGTTTGTTTTCACAAACACCATTATCTAATTTGTTATACAAACACAGAGACATAGTGATTTATCCAGATCGCTTTTTTCACAAAAGAAATACTTTCGCAGAGTACCTAAGACAGCTTCAACGATTGCTTTTTCTTCGTCTTTTTTTTTTTCAATTTGTTTTTGCTTTTGTTGGGGTGTGTGTTGCATTTGTAGGTTTTTATTTTTATTTTGGGGTTTGATGGGGGGAGAGAAAAAACCTTGTATGATTTGTGTTTTCTTGCTCTGCAAGGGACAGCATAAGGTAATTGACTGTCCACAATAACACAACTTTCACCAAGGGACATTTTCTCAGACAAGTCAATTGTTTCCATGCTAGGGTCATCCAAATCAATACTCGGGTCATCTGCCTGTCCTGTAAAAAACATTATAAAATCAGCAATTCGTTAACACACAGTGTAAAGCAACGGAATGAATAGATATCACCAAGGTGCAAACTGGATATCATCAAAATAGCAGAGCAAGTGACTGATCAACTGAATCGTGCATTTACTAGAATAAAATAATGTATTCCCACACAACTGTAACTGAAGCAACTACAAACAAAAACCGAAACATGCTGCAGTAGCTGAAGAAATCCGAACTACTAATGTGCTTGTGTAAGACATGACATGACATGCAATGATGGGTAACCAGTTTCAGATGCTTAATATAGAATATATAAAACTTTTGTTGAAGTTTGTAGGACATATATAAAATGTACTCTAAAACAGGAGTAATAACCATAACCAATATTTCCCACTAAACCACAGAAAATGAAATTTCTATGGCCAAAAGTTCCACTTTCACATTCAATAGATATATACACAAAATCATAGCCGAGCCTCCGAGACCAAAGATATGAATTTAGATGAAGTGACATTTCCAACAGCACAAAGACCCAATCTTAAATGGTCAGCTATGAGTAACTGAAGGATTAACGTTGTATCTATGTGAACTCCAATGCCCCATAAAGTCCTAGGAAATCCTCTCACTTGCACCAGCTAAGATATAGAAGCCAACAAACAATACTCAAAAAGTTAAAAAATTTTATATATGAAAGATGGAAGTGAATGTGTGCTATAAATCAAAGACGAAGTATGAAAATGTCCAGCTCTTGTGCTTATTTATAGAATGTGCAATATAAAACTGTTCTACATCCATTGTGAACAAGAGTACAGGAGTACCCCCATTGGCAAAAAAACTATCAAAAGGGAATACTTTTACCACCCGTGACTAAGATAAGGAAGGTAAAATTTCATCGGCCAATTCATTCGATCCACATTGCTTCATAAGTTAAGTCGATACTGGATTTCGAAATAAACAGAGGGAGGTCAACTTTTTACAGTCTGTAAGAAAAGCAACAGGACTCTCACCCCCTAAGACAACCATATAACATAACAGCATTTCCCACCTCTGCCTGGGTCAATGACAAATAAGGGCTTGCCCAAGGCTGCACTATAAGAATAGAATCAAGTCTGAAGACCTAAAGAAGATTGTAACATATAAATTTTACCGACATGTATATCTAGCAGGGTAAGAAAAACAGTTAGATGGTATCGTCTTTAGTGAGCTCTCATTCTTCAACTTCAAACTTCATCTGAATTTTGATCCACGACTACCAGACTCTCATCCCATATTGTCTGAAGCAAAAGATTAGGGGAACACTAAACTGGTTCCATTGACCCATTCAGTTGTTTCTCCAGAGGAAATAAACCTCTGTTCAAGGAATTATAGTTGGAGAACTAGCTGAGAAGAATGTTCACTTTGCCATATGACCAGAGGCGAGCCTCTCTTGCAGGCCCAAAAGCAAAGTTAGGCAATGAAAATATTATTGATAAAAATATGAAATTTTCAACAACTCATTTATTTCTTAATTTGGTGAGAAGAAAAGGGCAAAATGACGGTAAATAAACTAAGAAGAAGTTAATGCCAGGAAATGAATCCATGCCTTGACAATATTAACTGATCTTAATATATGAAAAGATTAGATAAACAGCACACAATCAATTGAAAACACACTAGAGCCAGGAATATCTGTATACATTTTTGGACGAAGCATTGAAGAGTCAAAATTAATCAAGTCAGCATAAAAAATTCATCATCAATGCCTATTAAAAAATAAGCACTCATTGTTATCAAAGTTTTAATGTTACACTTTTGTAAAAACAAAAATTAAAGTATTTAAACACAAACAGTACTAAGATCTCAAATGTATAAACAGGGAAATGAAGATATACACTGTGTCTTCCCATGACATACCAATTTCCAAGGAAGACATGTAAGCCTCTAATTGAGTGCAGGAGCAGCACATATCATCCTTAATTCCAGATGATCCAGCTACAGAAAATTCCTCATTAGTTCTGGACGTATCTATATTTCTACACAAGAAGTTAATAGACGTACATGGAAGAGCAAAGAAAGGGAATTCCCAGCCCGGGACTTGGGGGAGGGGGAGGAGGAGGGGGGTGTTGTGTGTGGGGGCAAGGGGACCAAGTAATTTCTCGTTATGCAAGAAACATGAAATACCCACCATTTGATTCCAATGACAAGTTACTGCCAGAGAAAGCAAGTCCCATATCCACTACTTTGCGGCCAAACACTATTGTTGGGAAAGATTCAGAAGAAGAGAGAGCACTGGATACATCGGAAATAGACCCACTTCCATCAATAGGATTATAGCAGTTTTCCTCTAATTCTGAACAGAATGTTGAATGTGAAAATTCTGACAGATTGCATGATTCCAATGATAGGGAAAAGCAGGAAGAAGCAAGTGCCGATTCCACTATTTTCTTCTCACAAGCAATAACTGAAAGCCCCGTTTCAGAAGATTGAAGATTGCTTGAAACATTAGAAACACACCCAACCTCTGAAAAGCTGTCACAAATTGTTGCATTTCTCTGGGATGAGCTGAGCCCTGAACCATGAACAGACATTGCAGGTGATACCTTTATAAGTAACTCATTTTTATAACTTTCATCTACAGATTCACTTGATGATGACGCATCAGACAAATCCTTATCTTCTGGAGAACTTAACTCTCCACATGAAGTTTGCTCCTCCTCCACAGCATTTTCCACAGAAACCACATCTGCATTTTTATTCACTAAAGAATCATCTTCTTGTTCCAAAGATAACTCAGACACTGCTGCTCTAGCGGAATCTGCCGTATGACATGGGATGAACTTTACAGGGCACAATATGGTGCAAGGTGATGCATGATGTCTTTCTAAAGGTTCAATTGGATCTTGCTTCCCAGATGATTGATTCACGTCAATACCTCCTTTGATACTAATCATTGACCTATTACAGGTCGCAATGGAATCTTTTTGTTTCTCAGGCTCTTCTTGCACATTCTGTGTTACTGGATCCACCAAAGGAGGAGGGTGTAGACCTTCCACAACATCAGAACAAAATCTTTTCACACTTTCACCAACAGTCTGCTCCTGCTTCTCAACGCATTTAGCCGAGTCCTGCACTTGATTCTCAGCATATTTAACTGACTCCTGTACAAAGCAATTCAGAAAACAAGATGAATTCTCAGGTTTGAGAAAAAAAAATAATCATCTTTTCTATGAGATAGTTATCCATATTGGGTGCGTTACATGGAATGTGACTACCAAAAGAAACAACCAGTTCTGCAGAATTGAGTAGGAACACTAACTTATAATAGAAGCACTTGGAGTAAAAAGAGAAACAAATAAAATAAATGCCACTAATACCTGGCTCACAAAGTCATCAACCTCATGGCACATAGCTTCAAACTTCTGGTAAATGTTGCCCACCCAAGTTTTACCTATGAGTTTGAAATCCATCATGAAGAAAACTAGTGCTGCTTGAATAGAGATCAAGACACCTCGACCTTCATATAATCCACAATGGTGTTGTTGACCTGTTCCCATTCAGACAAAAAATTTATCAAGAATCATATAAGAATTTATTATCGAGGGTTTCCATTGTGGCAACATAACATCCTAACAAACAGACTCTATAGCAACACTAAAGTGTAAACATCTCCCCCACTGCCGGCCCACCTGCCCCCCAAAACAAGCCCATAAAATGGAAATCAGCTCACATATAAATCATTGAAAATAACTTCACATATTCTTGAACTTTTTGTAAAAATAGAAGCTTAAGAGAATTGAAACAACAGTGGAGTCCTAGCAAGAGTACAGTTAGAACATAATGTGTGCTAAGTGGTTTTTCAATTCACATGACATGATTGATCCACCTTGCTATTCTCATTTCTTAATTTTTTAAATGATATTGTATTTTCAATTTTTCTATGTAGCGTATCGTTGCCTACTGCCCAAGACCGCATCAGTATTTGGCCCTCCAATATGACTACTGATATGATTCTTTCAAACCATGCTTAACATAAAGACATTGAAGCCAGACAGTGACAATCATAGGAAACACAATCTTGCTTCCCTTTGTCTAACAAATGTGTGTCTTCAATATAAAGAAGACAGTCATGAAACATAAATATTGTCAAAGAGGGTCAGCAGCTCACTATTAGAGGCAAAACCAAAATTTAACAAAAAAATAAAATAAAATAAGAGGCTAAACAGAACAGACTTACAGAAAAAAAGTGAAACAATATTTACTTGTGAAAATTTGAGCCAGCGCCATATGTATACACAACTTACATATAGAGTTAAGAGGTCATATCTGCCAAGTATGGCAGCATCGCCACCACACTCACACACTGAAACACGCATACAAATCCCCCAAGTTATGATTCGGAATGGGATTATTTCACTCCACTGAATTGCTCATTGTGAACAATCAAATCAGATTGCTATGACTTCAGAAATTTATAATAACATTGTCAACAAAACTGTATTAACTATAGGATAACATAGCAACCAACAGTTACTGAAACAAGCGCATACACATAAAACAGTTTATTACCCAATTACCAAATTTGCAAGTATTCTTTTTTCTTTGCTTTCCGGTGTGAAATTTAAAGCTTCTTACTAAAACACAGGACTTTATTCAAATTACATAAAGATGAAATTTTTTCAGATTTTTTTTTTTGTAGTTTTCTCCAGTAATCAAGTCTGATCATACACGTAAAATCGATCAAAGTAGGACTCAGATATCAAAACAAACTTTCAAGTATCTATCAGTACACATACATACACAGAGATTATCACAGCCGTCAATTATCCACAGAAACACCATACCCTTTTGACAAACTACGATAATTCATCAAATTAGAGTTCCTAACAATCGTGATTGTTCATGGGAAAAATCCCAAACTAGAACCATAAAAAAAAAAAACAGAGGAAGAAGAAGGACTCACCGGTAACCAGCAGCCGCCGGCGTTAATAAAGCTAAGGCCCAGGTAAGCTTTTGCAGTGGTCCGATACTCTGTTCTACACCGGGGTTTTATATATATATACATATATATATTGTGTGTGTGTGAAATTTTCCTCTTCCTAATTATGGTTTGATCTTTTACACTTTTTTCACAAGGTAGAGTTGAGTTAGGACTGTTCAGAGACTTCCATTTGAGGTTGGAAAGAGAGGCCTCTGTTTTTCTGGGCTTTTTTAACTTTTTTAAATTTATTTTTTACTTTTTTTCTTTTCTGTTCTTTAGGGTTCCTTTATTTTTTAATCATTTTTATATGTCATAAAATATTTAAAAACATTTTTCTTATGACATTTGCATTGCAATAACCTTTGCATGAAATTTAGCCGTCTCTTTATTTTAATATTTTAAACCTCAAACACATTACCTAAAATCCTGCAGAATTTTTCACCAATCTGTCGTGACTCGAAAAAAAATTATTTTTTAATTTAATTTAAAGGGTACAAATTATTTTTTAATTAAAAATATTATGGAAAAGTTTACAAAACACGTTTTTTACATTTAAAAAATATAAATTAAATCCATGTTTTTATAGAAAATCACGATAGATTAGCAAACAAGTTGAAAACTACCTACTGTTACCAACCATTAAAATGTCGAACTAGAGATCATAGACTTATCAATCTCCAAATTGGTTAATTTCACACCAAAAAATCTTGATTGTAGGAGGTTGTTTTGATGGGATAGAATTTCTTGAAATGGGAATCAAATTGGATTTTTTTTTCCTTAAAAAAATCGACCATAGAATATGAAACAAGAAATTAAATTTTGTTTCGAAAAAGTTGATACATCCGAAACACTTTTGTTTCTGTAGAAATTGAAACGAATTATTACTTGAATATCAAAATTCTTATATTTTGGTGTATTTTGACTTATACTTCAAAATGTTTCGATTAGTTCGATCAATGTTTCATAAATAAATTTTTAAATTTTTTTTGTTCACATCTTGTTTCTGAAACATTTTTATTCTCAAGGTTAACCAAAATTATACACCACAACAAAATTTTTGATATTTATATAAAGGAACCACTAAGGAGTGGGTGCACTCACTTTAAACAAGTTTCTGTGTAAGTTTATACCTTTTGGAAGAAAAGAAAAGACTACACTGTCGAAAGTTTCAACGAATCTTATCTTCTTTTTGTCTGGTTAAATAAAAAAGTTTGAGACAAAAAAAAAAACCCACTCAAATAACCCCTCACCGGTAAAATCATAGTATCTCTACTTCTCCTGGGAACTAATCCAACGAGACTAACATAACAATTAACCACCAACCCTCGCATAAATTCCAAAACTCAAAATTTAAACCATCATCAGCTGGTCAGTTTTAGTACCTCGTCGAAGGATTGAAGTATTGTATGAGAGTCAATATTTGCGTAATTACAATTTAATAAATACTTGATGAGTTGATCCACCAACGCGTCTCATTCCTCTCGCTTACATTTAGAATTGTACTTACACTTGTCCACCTAATGCCCATAGTTGTGCCCGTGCTATGACCAAATTGGCATTGGTAACGGACTGAAGTACCCATCTGGGTTTGGGTCCCCTCTTTTTGACTAACGAGCCATCACACATTCTGGTAAACAAAAATTGCATAAATTCGAGATCGGGAACATCCAAATTCGATCGACTCCATATCCTGTTACATCATACACTGAATTTGAACATTGCAAATGTATTTGGAATCAAACTTGTTCCTTAAACAGCAAATGTAACATAACAAATACTAGCTTAATCATACATTTTACAATTAACTCTTACAATAAAACCCGTCCCTTCTTTATGCCTACCATCGCGTACTACCCCCCCCCCCCAAAATAAAAAAGTAAAAAAAAAAAAACCCATCCCACCCATCCACCATCCACCAAAAAATAAAAAAAACCACAGCACACCCAACCCCGAAAAAGGAAACATACGAATCGGTGTTACTCCCCACAATGCCGTTGAAGGCTAAAAATTGTGATCAACTCCACATACTCCTGTCATGCTGCAGGGGGTGGCATTTCCCTTGGCAGGGGCCAACAGTTGAAGCGCAGCTCATGCGAGGAAAAACAATGAGGCATAGCATCAGGAGATAGTGTTAGGTCATCCTCTCGCAACCCCACATAATTTAGGCCATGAATGATGCGAGTGACAAATATGAAACTCAAGTTGTTGGTGGAGAATATATACTCTGTGCTGAAAAAGTGTTAAAACTGCTCGCTGGAGATGTCCCGCACAATATTTTACAAAGTACCAAAGTGGTGAAGTTATATCAACAATCCATATCGTAAATGTATGTTAGTTGTGCATTTTTTTCCCAGACGCTGGACTGAAATCTATACTTGCTTCAACAAATTCAGCAAAATATCAGCACTACTACAAAATTACAAAAGCCAAAAAGAGCAAAATAGAGGCAGATGCTTGCCATGCTCAACCCAAGGAATCACAAGTTGCCTTTTAAAGTTCCACCCTTGAATCATTATTTCTTCAATGCATTTCAACCCAACAATTCATAGAGATACACAAGCATTTTAGAAGATAAACCTCCAACTATAGCACACAACTTAAAGCAACTTCCTTTATGCATCCTAGACAACTATGGACATAACAACCTCCAGACTTGGTCAATTCAACAATACCAATATATTTACTACATATTACCAAAGAACATCTCTTATCATCCGATCCGTCAAATTATTGAATTTAACTTTCCATACAGAATGAACTCCAACTCAAACTATAGGAGCCTCAATACAACTTGCATATAATGCCACGCTACACTGTCCTCTTGCACATTCACACAGATAAGCAACAACAACAACAAAACTTTCCATCTCTATGATGTTATTCCAAAACTAATCATTGACAAAACTTTCATTTATAAGATGACGAGAAATTGAATTTCCTATATACAAAGACAGATGGGATATAAGGGTTATAGTACCTCACAAATAATTGAGTCAAAACTATAATAACCAACACAACCAAATTCATATAAATTTCAAGTTACTTGCAATTTAAAACTCCGAATGTAACAGAAAGGATTCTAAACACGACACACAGCATATAGCACATTTTTACAAAAAAAATGTAACAAACAAGAACAACAGCAGTTCAGTGACCTTTTAGCTTCATTAAGCAGCAACCAATTGCTGAGCATATCACACAAAAGGGGGAAATATAATCACAACCAAGACTATAATGTGTAGAAATATTAGCCTTGAAAAGCCATCCATTCTGCCAATCACAACCCAACAACATTTAGAGATAAAGGTTGCTGACATAATAGTATTCAATATGCTTCCTAGATTCTTGTGTGTGTGTGTGTGTGTGTGTGTGTGTGTGTGTGTGAGAGAGAGAGAGAGCACCAGCTGAATATCTTAATAAAGCAACCAACTGCAAATATCTCATCACCCATGTGGTTATCTGCACTTTAGTTTTGTCTGAACTAATGCTGCTTAGTCCTCCAACCCCACTCTACCTTCACAACAACCCTTCGGCAACATCATCTCCCTAAGAAGCATAGACAAGGATACAACTCGTGGACACGTAGACACCAAATTTTAAAAAAAAAAAAAAAAGGATACGAACACGTTGGCAATACGTTTACATAGTGTGTGTGTGTGTGTAGAAAATCATATGATAAAATAAAAATATAATAATAAATTTTTTAATTCATCCTTTCCCTTATTTTAAAAATTCACATCATTATATCACTGCACAAAAAATACAATATAAGATATACCGATACACATTCAACATTAACATCCATAATCCAACAATTAATAACTATTACAACTTTTATTTTCAAAAATATTCCACTTTGTAATATTAATTTTTATCAATTTCAAAGAGTCCCAATTTTGTAAGCTCATTTTTTCTCACATTACTTTCATTTCGAAAGTTTATTTTATTTGTATATAAGTTCGTATTCGTATAAAAATTATGTTACATTCATGTCCTATGTTCAATATAATGATTATAACTTTTTTTATGTTATTAAGTTGACTCATCTCTTAAACTCTTAATTATAAAGTTATTTGAAATATTCTCAAAAAATTAAAAAGAATAATAAAGTTATCTAAAAAGTTCTCAAAAAATTCAAAAGAACTCTCAAAACATGTTCCCCAGGCATGTCGGTCGCATGTCACCAGCGTGTCTAGAATGTGTCGATCGTGTCCCCAACGTGTCCCTTACATGTCTAGAATGTGTCAGCCGAGTGTCCCCAACATGTCTTGAAAAAAAATTAACAATAACAAAATCAGACATTTATTTTGGCGTGTTCATGTCCTAAATGTGTCCGACACTGACACCGACACCAACTTTCTGGTCAAAATGAAGTATCTGTTCTTCCTAGTCATCTCCATCATTGCCACATCTTCCTACGATGACCATATCACATTACCACTACCACTTGAAATCTAAAACAAAAATTTGAAAACTCACAAAATATTCACGAACCATATCAAGACAGGGAAAAACCAAACCCTAAAACTTGAACATGAATAGACAAAAACGTACCACAAACTCTTATCACAAACTACACTCTCTCTCTCTCAAAACCACACCCCTCTCCATCACAAAAACATATCACAAACTCTAATCCCAAGCTATACTCCCTCTCAAAACCAGACTTCTCTCCATCACTACCTCAGCATTCCCTCCGCTTCTCCAACCTCACTCACTACTCCCTGAATTCAAGGAGATGATGAGAAAGAGAGAGAGTGGGAGGCATAGGGATGAAGACTAATGTCTAAGGCTAGAGTTTATGCCACAGAGATGCTTTATACGGCAGAGGCTCACATCAGCATGTTAACCACTAATTAAAGGGTGGACCCACAGGCTGTGGAGGTGAGAGGGGGTTGTGGTGTGGGAAGAGGGGCGGTTAAGTTGAGGTGTGAGACTATGAGGGTAGGTGGCGGCAATGTGGGATGGGGGAAGGGAGTTTGTGCTAGTGTGGGGGATGGGATTGGTGGCGGTGCAGGATGGCGAGAAGCCCGGTGAGGAAGAGAAAAGTTATCTGTATGAAGATGGCTAACTGCTGCGTTTCTTTGGGTGCAGGTCTGGTTATGGGTCTAGGTGTGGGGGTGTTAACGTGATACATCAAACATTGACTAGTCTTATAAAGAAAAGGTCCACCAACCACAACATAGGACATATAAACCAGTAAAAACCAACAGCAGCAGCATCAACCAAACACATTTGCAGATCTTACCACAGAATATTGTCAAGTCATATAACAGCAAATTTATTTCACAATAAAACATTCCAAAGGAAATACGGGTTCCTGACAAAACACATAAAACTAGTCTAACTAGCACTTTAACTACCGCCAATCAGAAAGGGCCACATCTTAAGGCGCAGATGAGTACGGCTAATCAATTCATCAAGCCAGAGCTAAGATTGTCTGCATTCACGAAATCACCAGAACCACAAAAAGCAACTGCGCCAACAAGCTGTCACACACCTGAATCAAACATCCATTCACAACTTAATGCATCATTCCTCATACAACATACAAAACAAGGCTCATGCAAAATTAAAGCAGAATATAAATAGAAGGAACCAACAAGCAGCAAGAACCTTTTGGAAGCATTATTAGAAGACATAAAAAAAAATTATTACAATACGTGCTTTGCTGATGCGTAGGAGTATAAATAATTCACACTGAAATAGAAACATTACGTGTAAGATTCAGATCTAGCGTCCATAGACATACTACATTACAAGAAAAGCAACCAGAAACACCTGATTCCAAATAATTGAGGCAGAGAAAGAACCAATAGGAATTTTAAGAGCAATGGAACCGTCTAAGAATATATGGACATTTAGCAGTAGACATACATTACCCTGTTATGACCTAAAGCTAGAAAACAAAACATACGATCCAAGGTCCTCGCCAACAACCTGAACAAATTCAGGAAGAGATACACTTTTTCTCAGTAAGTAGAAGAAACACACACCAGTGATAATAGAATAATGAACCTAAATTTAGGGTCATAGCACAATTTTTAAAATCAAATCAAAAAAATCCAGTGTACCGCATATAGCAAGATATAATATTTGAGTGATCATATAATAATCAAGGAGATGTTGAAGGGACATACAATCGCTTGTTAAAAGTTTCATGCCTCAAATAATGCAACTCTCAGCAATTTTAACAGATGCCTTACCGTGCAATGTGCATATGAATAGAACCACAGTATATAATAGCACAAATCAAGTCGGTAAAAAGAAATAAAAGGGCAATGGTAACTTCCAGCTCACAAATCTACCCTTGCACAATGATATCTAGATCATTGCTGGGAGAAAGGAAGACCAAGTGGGACAACCAAATTCTTCAAAATTCCATGAACCCAACATGGGAAATCAACAAATTGAACAGCTGGCCTGTGCTAGAGCACTAACAATTACTCAATTCAAACAACCTGCATCCCAGTCTGCATACAAATACACGCTCTCTTAAGAAGTTCAGCCTTCTCAGATTACATCTGCTAAGCCTTATATTACTGCTTCAAACAAAACCACAAACTCAAAATCGACAAAAGGCACACAAATAAACCAATCCCAAATACAAGCATGCAATGCTCCACCAACCTCCCACCCCAACGAAAGAATGGGAGGGGGCGAGGGGGGAGGGGGTACGTATTCACAAGATCATTGATATGCATTGTATTTTGAGCCCTGCATCTTTTGTTAACTCATGGCATGCTTACACCCTGCCTAATTTCAACGTACATTCTACAAAAGTATCTGAGTAGTAGGCTCAGGTGATTAAATAGTCCAAGTAGTATTACTATAAATGCTAACCACAACATCAGAAAAATGATAATCCAGCAGACAACTGTTAAGAAAGAGAAAATAATTTCACAAGAATAACTTATCTCCCAATTTCAAACACATTGAAGTTCCATTCATATTGCCTAGAAACCAACCTAGAGTGATTATTGGGATGGGTAGCAGGTTTGCTCTCATCAAAACAGTCTTTAATATTATTTGTACAGAAATTTATTAATTTCATAACAAGATTTAGCAAGAACTATTTGAAGCTGCTTATAGCCTTACACTGCCTCAGTGTGCACCAAGCCACCAAGTATGAGTAGAACATTGAGGTCACTAGTAAGTACGATAATGTTAATTATTGTCATATAATCATCAATTCACAAATATATGGCCCCGAAGATACCCAACTAGGCAATTAACTATTAACCACCACAATGACAAAAAAAACAATGAAATGCGTCCTTGAACAAAAAATAAGGAGTGTTAAAATAGGCATATAGACTAACTTCAAGAAGAATACATACTGCTGAAGTGACCTTTTACTGCAAAAATAACCTATACAGCAACACTGTCACACTTTTCAAAAAAATCTGAGAAAACAATAACCTTTTTCACATAATTCCGATATAGAGGAAGTTATCAATATTTGGTTTAAATGGTTTTAGAGCTGATACTATTAGAATGACTGTGAGAGGATCAGCAGTAGAGAAAGAACCAACAAAACATAACACTCAGTGACACAATGAGAAACACCCAGAAAGAGTCATCACCAATTTAGTGTCACAATGGACAAAACAACATCAAAGAATATATAGGTTTTTCTATCACCTCCATTACAGAATACAAATGCAACCATAGTCACAGCCAAAAATAACCACGGAAATACATATCACCTAAACAAACACAATATCAAATAACAAGCAGCACTACAGATACCATGACACCAAGAAAAATGACAAAAGTCGGCAGCAATCAGCACAGAGAAGAACAAATGAACAACAAAAAATAACCAGGCCAAGCAAAAGGCACACTCTAACTACAAAACATAAAAACAATGAGATAATGAGTTGAACAAGGAAAGGTACCTCAGTAGTAAGGGCCCAAGCCCTGGTATAATCCCCCGGGTGGAACTCTTGGTACCGGGGATGCACCTGCCGCCTGGTTATGTTGGCTTTGGTAAGCGGCCGATGACAAACTATAGTGCGCACTCTGAGGATAATCTCCAGAAGTTATTCCACCTGAGCTCGGCGGCAACCCGTAAAGTGAAGACCCACGACCAGCACCACCTACCCCGCCACCAGCACTACCCAATCCGCTATAAGCAGATGAACCAGGTCCCCCGTAATGAGAACCACTGTAAGGCCCACCAAGCCCAGCAGCAAACCCACCACTAATACCCAAAGTAGATTGTCCTTGACTACCAAGGGACGACAACCCTGGACCACCCAAAGAAGAATTCAGAGGATGATGGCCCTGACCCAATGGAGACGGCCCCTGCAACCCTCCCGAAAACCCACCATAACCCCCAAGTCCAGCCGGACCACCAAACTGCGAACCTGGCACAGAAGCCGGCTGGCTCAATCCAACCCCATCACCATGGGCCTCCACAGGAATCCCCGTCGGCCCCTGAACTCCCCCAGGACCCACTTTCCCCTTTTTTCCGTCAATCGCCAACTTACAATTCAACTGATGCCCATCAATATTCTTTATAGGATCCACCAACGACGCCCTCGCTGCCTCCGGCGTCTTATACACAAAAAGCGCAAACCCTTTACTCTTCCCGGTGGCTTTATCAAACCCTAAAGGCCCTTCCTCTATCTCTCCATACATCAAAAAATGCACCAACAATCTGTCCGGCGACATGTCGTACGGCACATTCGCCACATAAATCTTTCTCAACGAAATATCCGGCGAATTCGAATTGCCCGTGGGCCCACCTGACATCCCAGCCGACGCCAACTGCGTCACAGTCATTCGACCGTCGATTTTCTTGCTCGGCTCCTTCAAAGACAACAAAGCTCCATCGATGTGTTTGAACGTGATAAAACCATAGCCTTTGGATTTTCCGGTGGCCTTGTCCAAAATAACCACAGCTTCTTCGAGTTCACCATAAGCAGAGAAGATGGCTCGAAGCTTCTCAGTGGTAGTGTCCCAGCCGAGACCGCGGATGAAAAGCTTGCGCTGAGTATGATCACGGTCAGCGATGGATCTAACGGCATCGAGTACGTCTAGGTGCCTAACGGCGGCGTTTTGGACGATCTCGAAGAGTTGTTCCTGAGTGAAAGGCTCGATGATCTTGCGAGCGTCTTCGAGAGTGAGTTTATTCGGTCCGCCGTCGGAGGGGTCGACCAGAACGACGCCATTCTCATCGAGTTTTCTTTTTTTGATAAGATCCATCAAAGGAGTTTCGGAGAGAATAATTTGCAAACCCTAGAAAAATTTCTTATCTGTGAGAAAACCCTTATCCTGCCAAAGAGAAGACAAGCTCAAAGAATGGAGCGTGTGGCTTGGCTTTATCATGGAACTTGGGACTGGGTAGAGGTATGTCTTGGGCTGGGCTGGTCACGCCAGAATCTACTTGCCCTAGTCTACTTGGCCCATTTTGTTTGCCCTACTTGTGTGAGTTTGGCATTTTCATTACCAACTTGAAGAAAGCATAATTACATAAACGAAACATATCAACAAATGCTCAACTCATTCATACTCATAATCAAGTCGAGTTATTTGGGCCGACTCGTATAAGGCTTGACTCAAACTTAGCTTATTATTGAATATTTTTTTAGACTTGTTTATTATGTAAAATAGTTGAATTACTCGAATTCAGCTCGTTAACGAATCTAGTTTTAACAATTTTTTATACTTATTTAAGAAAACGAATTCAACAAGTTCAACTTGATTATTAGCCCTACCAATTTAAAGATGTTAATTGAACCAAGTTTTGCAAAATTGAGTCTGAACCTGTCGAACTCATTTTTTTAAAATGAACTTAAAAAATTATTCGAACTCGACTTGTTTATAACTCGAGTCAAGCCCGAGTAACAAGACTATTTTACATATAAAGAAGTTGAGTTTTACGAATTTGAACCGAACCTTTTAAGCTTATTTTTTTAAATGAACTTAAAAAATTGTTCAAACTCAACTTACTTAGAACACGAGTCGAACTCGAACTGAGTCTTATCCGAGTCAAGCCTAAACTGAACTCAAATACCCCGTCTCAATTAAACCACTACCTGTCATATTGAGAGCATAACCTTAAAAAACAAGAAGCTTCATCAACTTCAAAGGTTGGCCTGAATCAAGCATTGCACCAATCAATATCATACCTCCTATGATGTGACTTCTGAAATGAGATCAGTTATTTGTTGTTGGTGGTTAGTACAGAAAGATCAATCAGTAGCACTCATCAACCCAAATAGAATACAAAGAAACCAAAAGGGTAGATATGGATTCAACATCGATCAATGTACTGAAGAACACAAGTATAAGGGTATTCGGTATCTGAATTTCACTTATTTTGTAAAGAATACAAACCAGTTTGAAGCTTAAACCAAAAGGACATAACTTGCAACCAGTATGGAACAGATCCCATTCTAAAAGCGTAACATAAAGCATACCATAGTGGCACCGTACATCTGCAAGAGTGCGACAGGACTCGGGACTGTATAGAACTTACTTAAAAAGCGTACCCAGTGCACGAGGCTCAATTCATTGCTTAATGTATAGAACTTGCTTCTGATATGTAAAACGAGTATATGCTCAAAAGGTTGGTGCAGACTGAAATTGCTTCCAGGTGGCGCTTGTTTAACATATGTACAATATGCTGTCTGCACCTTCTACAATTTGTTTAGAATTAGAGGAAAAGGAAACATTAGCACCTTTTATTGAATATTGTGAAGCTCTTTTCTATCCAATAGAATCTCACTGAAAATTCAACATCCCAAAAAGTAATGCTTGACAACACAAATCAGCCTGTTTCCGATTCATTTGGCCTTTAGCAAGTCAGATCTACCAATCATTCCTACAGAATTACACCTTATACACAAAAATGTACATCGAAAGAATACTTGTATGGTCCCTGCAGATTGACTTGCTCCTTTCGGCCTTGTACATGATTTTTCTGTTCAACTTGACCACGTCGAGGGCAGCCATGCAGAAAATGGAAGCACAATCACGAATGATAAGGGGGGAAAAATGAAAGAAACTCATCTCATGAAATCCTTGAATTGATCCTACAGAGTCGGTTGCACTGATACACTGCAATCCGTCTTTTGGGCTTGGATGCTCCCCATTCCAAAGGATAGATTCACGCAACCAAACTATCTGCAAAACACAGTAAATCAATTTAATCTTCATGAGGAATGAAAATTTGGCCTTATTACATTACCAGCTCAAAAATTTCAATGAGAAAAAAAAAGAAACAGAAGTACCTTTGACAATCTCACAGCTCAAGTACTTCGGTCATATATTGACGTGAAGGTCATTGTGGCATGTGATGTGTTTGTGTTCCCTGAAGATGAGGAATTATTCAGGTTCTCCAAGCAGGAAGATAATGTATATGATGTATTATGCTTTTCACTTCTCAGACCCATTAGCTCAAAAATTAGGCCTGGCTCTGATATTGCATTGTCATCCACTTCCACCTCACCCTTTAGCAACTTCACCACATTAGACATTGATGGCCGGATCTTTGGCATGTTTTGGGTGCAAAGAAGACCAATCTTCAAGAATCTGCAAGCCTCGTCAACATCAAGATCCCCTTCCAATGATGAGTCCACCAATTCCACCAGCTTCCCTCTCTTGTACAGTTCCCATACCTGCAAAAAGTTTCAGGTTGTAAAGTAATGAGAGAAAAAAATAATTGGACTTTAACTGTAGGCCAAAGAATTTAAGTAACCCACTGAAGTAAGTAATGCAAGTTGCTTCGAGTTAACACAACAAATTTGTTATGTACATAGGAATTTTTAGCCATTTGTCCAAACCAACCAGTTAAATTCACAGCTAAACATAAAAGTCAGTCTCCAACCAAACCAGCACTACCATCTACAAACTGCAACAATAAAACTTATTGGAACTCAACATATATGTGCTAAGTATGAGGATGAATACACGATTCTCAAAAGTTGACATTTTGGTATCAAAGCAATCCTCCTTCCTAAAACCAACACATTTCCACCATACTCTAAGGATTCCCTTGTTTTGGATCTCAGATTTATGATGTCTGACCAAGTGAATTCCGATCGAAGTTTAACACCTGAACTAATATACATACACATGCATCCAAGAAAATGGGAAGATCTACAGTACTTCCAGGAAGATTTGTTTGATGTATAGAAGTTATGACAAGAACAATCACACCCTGGGAGCACCACCAAGTATCAAAATCCGTCTACTCAGATAAAATAGTTGCTATGTTGCAGTTTTAATACTTCTACATATATAACTTTCAATGGTTTTCTTATTTTACAATTTGTATGGCTGAGGTACGAAGAGACACTCTTGATCTGCTGTGCATGTTTTATCCAAAGCAATTCGGTATTCTGAGCTCCACATGTCAAACAAGACTACAGTTCAACCATAAAGGAACGGTAAAGGAAATCGCGGGTTCAAGAACTCCATACCCTTTCAAGAAGATATTGTTCGTCAACTGCTAACTGCTTGTTTGTGTTGCAACGTCCACTAACAATTTCCAACAGTAGAATACCAAAACTATAAACATCTGCTTTCCTCGTTAACTGGCCTCGTATGGCATACTCAGGGGCTAAATAGCCTCTACAAGGATAAAAACATAAATAGACATTCAATCATACAATACACCTAAACAAAAACTGGTATCTTGATTAAGAAAACAAAAGTAAAAGATAAAAACTCATTGGCCATAGCTTCCCAGCACAGGCAGGACTTCATATCCGTGGTCTACCCCCGATCAAATATTATTTCATGCCAAACAGGTCTAGGGATAGACATTTACTTGGACTTAATTAACAAACCAAACAATTTAATTGCAGGATGGGATAGGCTTTCTCATAGTCTGTGCACCTTTAATTTGGAAATTGCATATAGTGCATCAGTCAGTTTTCTTTTTTGTGTCTTTGTTTTTGGTGTGAGATTTAAGTTGGTCATTTCATCCAGGAAGAAATCAAGGTTGATGTGGCTTAGGTTGTTTTTAGGCAATAGGCCTCTTATTGGGACCATTAATTGGTTCAACTCCAGCCCAGTTTAAACTAAAATATGTTGAATTTTCATGCCACACATAATAGATTGCAAATCCCCATTTTGAAATTCATCATAAATTAGTACCACAGCATAAATTCATAAACTTACACCGTTCCAGCGACACGTGTGCTAATATGAGTCAGGTTAGCAGGGAAAAGTTTTGCAAGACCAAAATCTGAAATCTTGGGAGTGAGGTCTTTGTCCAGGAGAACATTGCTTGCCTTAATGTCTCTGTGAACAATATGAGGCCGGACTTCCTCGTGAAGATATGCAAGTCCCCGTGCAACTCCAATGCAAATTCTAGTCCGTGTTTTCCAACTAAATTGAATGCTACTGTGCCCATCCCCTATAAGTAAAGGTAATAAAAGTCATCATATAGACAACAAATGAATTACAACTTCCATAGTAATAGCCAAACAATTACCAAGAAGAGTTTGAGCAAGGCTGTTATTTTCAAGATAGCCATACACCAACATTCTATGGTTTTCTTCAGCACAACAACCATACAGCTTAACCAGGTTCTCATGCTCTACATCTGAGATCACCATTATCTCTGTCAAGAACTCCCGCAAACCCTGCTTTGACTCGGCAGAAAGCACCTTTATAGCAGCCAAAGTGCCATCTTTTAGCCTCCCCTAAGTATAACAATTGTGTAGTTATATATATGAACATTCATAGTTTCACGCTAGAAAGATTACAAATGAGGAAAATAAGATTTCTTACCTTGTAGACAGAACCAAAACCTCCTTCCCCAATTTTATTAGATATACTAAAGTCATTGGTGGCAATTCGCAACTCTTTGTAACTGTACCGTACAACATTCTCAACGTTTGAAACCTCTGTATCCATGATTAAGACCCTTTGAAGTTAATATGCAGTTATAACCACACAATATTATGCATGGGGCCAAAATGTGAGTAAACTTGTGTGAATGCATGCTATAAGGTGGAAGTTAGAACCATCCAGCGATGTACCTTCCTCAATGTCTACTGTGTGCTTAATTGGGGAAGCTGCCTTTTTCGTAAAACAGGCAGTAACATAAGACAATATACCCTTCATGTTTAAGCCGACTAGAACTTCAAATCACATCAAACTCCTGTCCTGTCCAGTTGACAATTAAACAGAAACAGAAACACATTATCATGAAATTTCACCAGAAGTTGGCCTTGGCCAAAAGACCGGGAGAAGTAACATATTTTCACGGTGGAAATCATGGTGAAAAATCTACCATACACCAACTAAACTTCCAATATGGATAACATTCAAAAATGAAAAGAAAAGGATTCAAGTTCATCACTCAAATCAGCAAAGTCCATTACGAGAACAAAAATAATACCAACCTATCAATTATGTATTAAGATGTGTTATTAGTGTCCAAATCTTTGCTAAACTAATGTTATGTTGGCCTCAGTTAGTTTTGCTTTTCTAACACACACAATTAAGACAGTGCTGGTCATGACAATGTTTGGTGGATATATCTAGGTTTTGTCAAGGATCAAAATTTCATTTCGAAACGTTTCCGTTTACAAAGAGACTAAAACGAATCAGTGATGGAATCCAAATTCTAATATGTCGAAGTGTTTCATAATGTTTCAAGGTGTTTTGTAATGTTTCATTGTATTTGCATCCCTGTTTCAAAATGTTTTAAGATAATTTGGTATATTTTAATCAATGTTTTAGAAAAATAATTCTTAAATTTTTTATTTTTTTCATTTTATTTCCGAAACACGTCGAAACGTTTCTGTTTTTTAGGTGACCAAAACAAAATTTTAATCCTTGCCTCTTTGGTTCTTGTAATATCATCCATAAAGGTTCTTAAATATACCTCACGCACTCCATATAATTACATGCTTAAAGACCTCATTACTTAATAGACTTGAAACATTTTATACACGAGCAGTAGGAATCATTTCTTCTTGAATGCAAGAGTATATCATTGTATTGTAGGAAAGGGAGAATGTATTGGGAAGATAGGATTCTCCTACAAGCAACAAGTGTTCCATATCCGCACCAAAGTACAAATAGACATAAAAAGCACATAAATTTTTCTTCTTTTTTTTTTCCCACCGCTAACTGTGTTACACACTAGTAGTGATAACAAAACATCTAATCACAACAATTAGACACCACCGAGCACACCCATCAAGTATCCCACTAAAGTTGATACACCATGAAGTCATCAAAAGCTAAAGCCCCATTTTCATGACGCCATCATTTTAAGATAGGTTTTTGAATAAACCATTGAAAATTCCTCAAAAGTCCCTTAGAGAATTTAAAACAAAATAAAACTACAAAAAGACAATCATCCCCTTTCACAAAAACACAAAAAAAAATATATGTAAAAAGATCAAAATTAAGACAATTTTCTGCAAATTCCATTGGAAAAGACAACAAAGAAGCATCTTTGAGCCCTCTTCCCTTTCACTTGAACACAACCCCCACGGGACAAAGCAAGGGACAAAAACATCAATCAAAAAGGGGATTAAAAAAATCTCCTCTCTGTTGTTCCTCTTAGTTTCTCAATCTAAAGATGCAACGGTGGCAACATCAACAACTATTTAATTACCCCCCCCCCCCAAAAAAAAAAAATCAGCATCAATTAGAACAAAAGTAAAATAATTGAAACTTTCTCCATTAATCTTCTTCAATAATGGGTGGTCACATGTATGAAGGATTAAATAAACGACCCTTTGACCAGCTCTCAATGAAATTCACAATAACAAGTTATCTGAACTGGTATACCGACGGCCAGTCAGACAAGCAAGCAAGAAGACATAAACCCAAACCACACAAATCTAAAGAGTACCCATAATTCAGAATAACGAAACATCCAGTTACATAAAAAAGATTACATAGAAATATAACAAAGAATTCAGGTGTGCAAAACTCACCTTGTGCGCTATGTTCCTGTAGTGGATGCCTAGAGAGAAAAAGAAATGGTTGTAGAGAGAGAGAGAGAGAGAGAGAGAAATGAGGGTGTCTTGTTTTGACTGGGGTGGAGTTGGATGAGATACATGGCAAGTGCTTAGAATTTGTTGCAGATCATTGCCGAGTCAGACCTCGGGATGACTAGAGAACGCAAGAGTGATGGAAAGTAAAAGTTAAAAGGTGAAATATCAGAAACCTCCCCGTAAGTTTTTTTATTGTTTTATATTGCTTACCTTTTCCTTAATATAGCTTTTGAAATATCACTTCATGCCTTAAAGTTTTTTTTTGGTTTCAACGGTCAATGTATCCGGGTAATCTCACGCGTACATCGACTAATTCTCTCATAGTTTGGTTAAAGATGGACCATCTACGCCGAAATTAAAATATTTTATCCTTCATGACTTAACTTCAATGAATTATTTAGAATTGAATTCAAAATTTTGGACCCAACTTAGATTATTTTCTTCCCATCATGCTAGAACCAAGATCTCTTTTAGTACTCAATTAATCCTCCTAGATACGTATTGTATGCACATTTTAACAAATACAAGATAATTTTTGTGATAAATCCCTAAATATGTAAAAAAAAAATATCAAATTCATTACGTGTAGCGGTATTGGGATATCATAACTTGCGCTTCTACTTGATTTTTTATTTTATTTTTCCTTTTGTGTGAGCCTTTGTGGTTTTGTGGGATTTTGGACAAATATTCAATGGCTATTGATCGAATTTAAGAAAAAAATCTGATTAAAAAAAGAACTTTCTATATGCTCTTGAGTCTTTGTCAAGGGTTACCTAAATTACATTTTCTCTATTGAACTTTCTCTGTCAAAGGTTCTGATTTGATCAAATTCACACAAAGTCATATTGAGTGGAATTGGTCATGATCACGTGTGTAATGGGGGCCGTTAAAACATACTAATCAACATATGGTCAATAATAAAACTTGTTTAAAGAAAAAATATTAAATGTAATAATTGCACTTCATCAACGGTATCACGTGGTGGAACCGTCTATTAATTTATATAATTAAAACACATAAAAAATTGAATATCATCAAAAACCATTTCAACATATCATTTGAATTTCACAAGGAAATTAGCAATAAATTGAAAGTAATAATATGATTTGATTTAATCATTGACTTAAATTATTGTTGTAATTGAATTGATAGTTAGCATATTCTATTATTGGGATTCACTATTGATGATAATAATAAAATACACTAGTAAACTAGGTCAAATAATGAAGCCCAAATTACATCAATCCATAAGTCGTTCGAGGTACATATCGATGTTTTAAATCAATGATCAAAATTTCGTTTCAGTTACCTAAAAAACGAAAATGTTTCGATATGTTTCAGAAATGTTTCAACACGTTTCAAAAATAGAATTAAAAAAAAATTAATAATTATTTTTTAAAAATATTGATCGAAATATACAAAAATATCTTGAAATATTCTGAAATAATTGTGCAAATGCATTAAAACATAACATAATATTTTAAAACATTATGGAACACCTCGAAGTATTATAATTTCGATTCCATCACCAATTCGTTTCAATCTCCTTGAAAACGAAAATATTTTGAATGTTTCAACCATTTCGAAATAATATTTTGATTCTTGCTTCAGACTATGTCATCATAGGAGTTGTTGGACAAGAGGGGCATCCAATTGTCTATGAGAGTCGTAAGCTCAATGGCACCGAACGAAATTATACCGTGCAAGAAAAGGAGATTACTATCATATTACACTGCTTATATACTTAAAAACACTATCAACTCCGATCAAAATTCATTGTCCGAACGAATAACATAACTTCGAACTATTTTCAAACATATAAGAAGCTCAGCCCAAAGCAAGCAACATGACAATGCTTCTTGGCTGTGTTTGTTACTTGTATTGAGTATAAGTTTGGATGCACGAATCTAATGACTGATGTGTTAAGTGGAAAAGCATATAACTGATATATGTTCTAAGCCCTGTACTTTGTTCTAAAATGGGTTGTATAGTTTGGATGAAAAGTTAAAAATTGAATGCTACATGGCCGTCAATCAAGGTCATAACCACTACAAAAAAAAAAAAAAAAGGCAAAGTGGACCTCTTAGCATTCAAAGGTCAGAAAAGCCAATTGGACTTCAATGAAAAAAGCAAAGAAGACCTCCTTGGTAGTTAGGAGAATGTTAACCTTGGACACAAGAGAGTTCAGATTGACTCAAAAAGTCATGCATTTATTTATGAACAACCACAGCCACAACCACAGCCACAAATTGATCGTGCTACCTAGATATCAAGAATCAATTCCTTAGGAATTTATAACAGTCTGGGCGAAGTTTACACTGATACCAATTTATAACATTGAGGGTAAAAATTAAAAAAAAAATTATATTAGGGGGCTGAAAATTAAAAATTAAAGTACCTTTCAAGGTACAAAATGAGATTAGCCCTTGATTTTGTTCAATCTTTCATTTAGTTTAAACCCATATTTCTATTTATCGTCCTTTAGATGGAAGCATAGCTTTGAAACCAACTTATTACGGCCCACTTTTATAAACTACGTTTTCATATAAATAACGATATAATAAAAAATGAGATAGAAAACATAATATAGAGATAATAAGATTGGAAAACCACCATGGAATGGTGAAAAAATTAAGATGCATTTAAACTCATCCTTTCAACATTCCTTCATTTACTATGTACGAAAAAACCTTAGTTTTTGTGAACTCTAGGGCTTTCTTCCGTCCGAATGGTTTCTCCGATATGAGCAATATTACATGAACTTAAAAAGTAAATTTAAAATGTGTACTTGATAATCACAATCATTAATTTTACTGTGAATTCTAGTATTCAATTTATTAAGACTTATTACCTATTCAATGATTTTTCTTAAGAAAATGACCATGAGTTTTCTTTCTAGACTCCAAAAATCTAATGTACTATGACCTGGGTGAGGGATAAGGCTGATAATCAAACTGAGTTATTAGAACTGGTTCGTTTTGGGCTCGGTCTATTTTCTAAATGAGTCAACCTTAAACAATTTTTTAAGTTCGTTTAAAAAAATAAATCTTAAAACTCAGCTTGTTTTATGTGTAGAATAGTCAAATTACTCAAGTTCTACTCAGTTTAACAATTTTTTAAATTCATTTAAAAAAATGAGTTCGACAAATTCAATTCGAACTCACAAAATTCAAGTGTTTATCAGCCTATGTGAGGAATTGGAGGGGGCCGCGCCGGGGAGG